>PVLD010010472.1:0-70652 GCA_004027595.1 Dinomys branickii | reverse complement strand
AAATACCCAGAAGAGGAATAGCTGGTTTGAATGGAACCTCTAGACCTAGTTTGCTGAGAAATCTCCAAACGGCTCTCCACAGTGGTTGCACCAGTCTGCATTCCCACCAGCAGTGTAATAGAGTCCCTATTTCTCCACAGCCTTGCCAGCATCTGTTATTGGATGACTTTTTCATACTGGCCAGTCTTACTGGGGTGAGGTGAAATCTCGATGTTGTTTTTATTTGCATTTCTCGAATGACTAAGGATGTGGAACATTTTCTTATATATTTATTTGCCATTTGCATTTCTTTATCTGAGAAGTATGTATTCATCTCAGATGCCCATTTCTGGATTGGGTCTTTGAATTTGGACAGAAGACCATTTATATTTAATGTGATAATTGATATTGTTGGAGTCAAAGCAACAATCTTCTATGTACTTATTTTTATCTTTTTATTTTTCTACATCTTTTTTATTATTTTTTATGATTCTGTTTAAATCCTTTGTTGACTTATTAGCTATATCCCTTTGTTGTATTATTTTAAGTTAGGTATCATTTTCAAGTTAGGTGTCATACATTATGTTTTGCTGTCTAAAACATTAAAATGTGTTAGTAAAATAGAGCACATACTTATTATTTTAGACTTTCCAATAATCAGGTGTTCAGAGACAGCTTACTTGGATCCTCTCCTCATAGACTTACAAATTGGGCTAGGGTTTTATCTGAGGCTCAGGGCTTCCTTACATCATGTGGCTGGTGGCAACATGCATTTCCTTGCAGCTCTAGAACTCATGGAGGCTTGCCTCTTTAAGAAATACCTGTCTTCTAGACCTTCTTTTAAAGAGCTCACCTGATTAGGTCAGGATCAGTCAGGGTAGTCCTCCTCCTAATTAATTCAAGGTCATGTAATTAAGGGCCTTAATTAAATTTGCAAAACTCCCCTTGTTGTTGATAAATAATGTAAGCTGCCTGTGGGGGTGACACCTGTCACGTTCATAGGTCCTGCCCACACTCAGGGAGAGGGGATTCACAAGATGTGTGCACAGGGGTAGGAATTTAGGTCCACCTTACTTCACTGCAACAGTGTGAACTTAGCCCAGCTTCCTTCAGGGTGCTACTCACCTGAGGTGTGAGGCCCGATGCCTGCGCGATTTCCATTGTCCACCCTCCGCCTTTGCCTTGTGTCTGTCTCCTGGTAGAATGTCTCCTTAGTGGCTCAACATAGCAGAAACGTATCCTCCCACAGTGCCGAGGCTGGAACTCCACAGTGTCCTCAGAGCTGCGCCCTCCAGAGCTAGGAGGAGCCTCTATCCCTGCCTCTTCCTTGCTTTCTGGAAGTTTCTATGTTCCTTGGCTTGCAGTGCAGGCTGGCCTCCATGTTTACTATCACAGGTGCACTCCCTTTTCTTGTAAGGTGTTGGTCCTGTTGGACTGCAGACCACTGCTCTCTCTGTGGCCTCATCCCAGTTAATTACATCTGCAGTGACACTGCTCCCAAATAGGGGTCAGGATCTCAGGCCTGGAGGAGATGCAGCTCAGTAGGTAGTGGTGCTGTTACTGTCATGCATTCCATCCCACCTGTCTTAAAGATCCAATGTGAGCGAGTATTCCTTGTCCACAGCTCTTGATGGCCCCAAAGTTTTCAGATCTCAGTTTGGCGGAGAGGATATTTTCTTTTGCATAATGAGATATCATAGAGGTGGGGCCCAAGTCTAAACATGGAACTTACTTACATTTCATATATAATTTAAACACATAACCAGAAGCTAATTTTGTGCAATACTTTAGTTGTAAATGTGAAACAAAGTTTCATAATGTGAAATTTTCCACTTGTGTCTTGATGTTGATGGTCAAAAAGTTTCAGGTTTGGGAGCTTTTCAGTCTTTCATATTTAGAAATGCTCAATCTATCTTTTCAACAGAAAACTAATCTCACCCCGAGGCCCCATTGCCTGTGTTCTTGCTTCCTCTGTGCAGATAAGGGTGGGTACAGCACAGCAGGCAGCCACCTGCTGGTCACCAGCAGTGGGAGGGCAGTACAGCCCCAGCTGGGGTCCAAAACCCTGGAGTCACAAGGGCTGGGCACACAGAGCTTGTCTTCACCTTCCAGCTCCGGCTCCAAAGCCTGTCCCTACCTGGCCGCAATATGGTGCGAACTTGGTGTCCACAGCTATGGTTTCCAATGTGGCAAAGCCTCCCCTTCTTCCCTTGTGACTGAAATTAAGGGCTTAGTGAGTGAGGGTGATGCTGGTGCTTTCTGAGCTGTTTCTCAGCCTGTGAGCTGGTTGCCTGCTGCACTCTTTAAATATATGTGATTTTCATGTTGCAGGTTTTACTCATAAAAAGTTAAATACAAACAACAATTGAGGCTAAGAGGAGCCAGAGGCCCAAGGGCATGCGCTTGGCTGCCGCTGGGCAGGGCCCAGGTGGCCAGACTGGTATGGGCGTGGGCTTGGCCCATGTACCTCCAGCTGAGACTGAACATTCAGATCAAATCGGTGATGTCACCTCTCCACCTGAGTCTGTAAGCCATGAAGTGGCTGACTTCTTGTAGTCTGCCTAACTTCTGACTTCTTTGCATCTTGGAGTCCATATCCAAGAGCAGCCATGATGAGGTGCTAGCTTCAGGAAAAAGGCAGTGCTGTGGCTGTTACATGTCTGAATGACTGGCTAGTCTACTCTTTATGCCAAATGCTTTGACAGATGACTGGGAATCAGCCATCCTTGCCCTTGTCGCACTCAGGTGTGCCCCTGAGCTTTGCTGTGCTGCAACCTCTGTGGCCCAGTTAGTGGCTGGAGGGAGAGGGGGCAGGCCTGCTGCCTTGCAGTGTGATTGGTGGGCTGGCTCCTCAGGACAGCAGCAGGCCAGCTGCAGCAAGAGCCTCCCACAGCACACTCAGCCCTCCACCATCTCTCCTTGTCTCTCTTTGCTTTACTTCCAAACTAAAATCCCTTTCTACTTTTCTGTTTGTTAAAATCACATAAACACATTCCAGGGGTAGGGGGAGTTGGAAATGCAGAAAGGAGTAAAGGAGAAAACTAAAACCTCCACTTCTAATGATAACTCCTCTCCTCAGTGAATGTACCAGACTCTTTCCTGGGGCATGAAGCTGCAAAACTTTGACTCTTGTTGCACAGCACAAAGATTCTTCCCAGACTTTCCTGTGTTCTCTCAGCAGCTGCACAGTCTTCCTTCAATAGGGTGACCAGTGTTTGCCGGCCTCACATCCCACATTCTGCTGGGGCCCCTCACACCTGCCCCTCCGGGCACAACCAGACCTTTGGCCTTGGTTGCTACAGTGATGACAGCATCAGTGGTCCTAGAGAATCCCCGGTGTTTCCCTCTGCTTTCTATCTCCTGCAATCCTCCAGAGCGGCTCTGGGGGTTCCCCAGGTTCATCACCTCTGGGCTCGCTGTGCCCTGTTCTATACCTCTGGCCCAGGGACCAGACTTCATTCCCAAACCCCGCAAGCCCTTCCTCTGCACCCAAGGCCCATGTGCTCCCCAGTTTTCATTGCTCCTCATGCCTCCCCCTCTCCTCCCTGCTGTTACCGGGGAAGCCGCCCTCATCAGTGACAGTCTCGTCTACTACTTAGAAGGCCGTTGCTGCTCCATGGGTCCCACTGTCTTCATCTAATTTCCAGGTGCTTGAGTGCAGCAGGTAACCAGTCTGCAGGCCCTAGAAGCCAGTTGCCTATGGAAGGTACTAGGATGGACTGTCCCCTCTGAGACTCCTGTTAAAACATAATGCCAGCCTGAGGTGAGGCAGTGGGAGAGGTAGGAGCTCTGAGAGATGCTGCAGTCTCTGCCTATAGGAATAGGCCCATGCGTTCTTTGCAGTAAGGCAGCAGTGGGTCACTGGGTGGCATTGAGAGCGGGTCCACCTTGAAAACTAGTTTGGGTAGCTCTCAGATGCTGTCTAACCTAAGGGCCTGCCTCCAAGTACCATTAGCATATGACCTTGGGGAATAAATTTTCAAACTTGTGACTTTGGGGGCACATATGGGAATCCCCATATTCTGATTCAGGTGTAGATAGCCTGTTTGGGGCACAGCAATCGGGCAATTAAGTCTGCTGTCATCTTCACTATTGTTCATAAAATCATGTTTATTAAAATAAATCTATTTCCCCCGGGCGTGCCAGGAGCTCCACTCAGCCCCTGGGGTATGCCAGGCACTCCGCCTGGCCACCGGGGTGTGCCAGATGCTTTGCCTGGCCCCCAGGAAGGCCCTGAAGACTTGCCTGAGCCTATAGACATGGACATGCTGGAGGTTCGCTGTGTAACCCCGCCTACCTGACTGGACACTCGATGGCTGTGAGGGTTTGCCAAAGGGTGCTTCTCCACTTCCTGCCATAGTAATTTGTGTACACCCACGTAATATACAGCATATTTAGAAGCAGCCAAGTTGCTGCCCAAAGTAAGAGCATGAGGGAGTAAATAAACCAAAAGTGCAGTTATTACCAGTGAGAAGACCACTGACAGGGTGGTAGAACAACGGAGGTAAAGTGGAGAAAATTAATTACTTGAACGAGCCATCATCTATATAACTGAGTAACAAAGACAAAGATAACGTTATGCAATACAATATCCAGTTGTAACCCCCTACTATTTTCTCTGTAATCTGGTATTTCCTTTATTGTTTTTGTGTTAGCAAATGCAAAGACAACACTATGTAATACAGCATCCAGTGATGGCCCTATTGTCTCCCCTATAATTCGTTATTTCCTTTGTTGATTTTGTTACAACAAATATAAAGATAACATTATGTTATATAGCATCCAGTGCCAATTCCCTACTATCTTCTCTGTAACTTGGTATTTTCTGTATTGTTTCTGTGTTATTCTGGATTCTTTTGTCTTAAAAATAAAATTTAAAAAAAATCTATTTTGCAGTGAAATTTTGTATTTCTACCTAAATCATGAATGTGAATTCTCATAAATATAAAATAATCATAAAAGTTAATATAATGAAAACAAACATTCTTCATTTAAATAAAATTACAACATAAACAACAACTTTCTAGCTCTTAGATGGTATAAGTGTATTACAGTCTGTCTTTCCCACTAAATGAGCTTAAAATCTGATAGAATGCATGGTAGCCTTCAAAAATGACATAATAGCAGGAAGGTTGGGAAAGAAAGGCAAAATTTGAAGTATAACCAAACTGGCACTGTTTACCGTTTTTCCTCCCTGTGTGACCCATCTTGGAATCTGGCCAGTGTGAGACCTGGGAGGGTCATCAGCACTCACAGAGGCCCCAGAAACACCCTGTGCTTCTGGCACCAGGAACAGAACAGGATCTCTAATTGCTCAGAAAGAGTGAAGAAAATCTCTTTAAAGAGGCATGGTGGTGTAAACCTGTACTCATTTGGAGGCTGAGTCAGGAGGATTGCAAGTTTGAGGCTAGCCAGGCAACTTATTGAGACCTTGTCTCTAAGTTTTTCTTGTTTTAAAGAGACAAAAAAAAGACAAAAAGAAAAAAAAAGACACAGAATTTCAAAACAAGATAATAGGAAATTAACAATGGTTATTATACTGCATATTGTTATCTTCAAAGTAGTTCATTAGATTACCAGGTACAGGCTTGCAAAATTGGTCAAATAGTATAACAGTACTAACTGTTCCTTTCAATGAACTAATAGAAATTAGTAGTACAATTATCTTAGCTATCTTGTGTATATATACATATCATTTGTTCCCTTCTTTTCTCTTTCTCCCACCCCAGTTTTTCTTTCTTTTGAGCAGTTTCTTTCCCTTTCACAGTACCTATTGTACCTTTTGGATCTTATTTACGCTTTTAGTTTCCTACACTAGAGAGGCAATATGATGTTTACATGTGCAATTCTGATTTATTCCCCTTATGAGTATGGTCTCTAGTTGCATTCAGTTACCTGTAAAAGCCTCGAGTTTTTCTTTATAGCTGAGTAGTACTCCATTGTATAAGAACATATCTTTTTTTATCCATTTCTCAGTTGCTACCTTGTCTTTAATTTTAAAAAGCCTCAGGGTAGCTCAGTAAAAGAGCAATTGCTTGGCCTTATGAGACCCTGGGTTTGATCCCTAGTACATACTACCAAAAGTTCTCCCACACCGCAGCCCACAAGCAAGAACCTAACCTCTGAGGGAGGGAAACCATCTGTGTGTAGAGCAGCTGCTGCCCCGAAGGTGAGTGAACTTACTGCTTTTCTCTCTGTCCTCCTGCCACTTGGCCCGGGCTGTAGGCAAACTGCACGATGGAACAAGGTAAGTATAACCTCTTTTTTTTTTTGAGACAGAATCTCACTACTAGCCCAGGCTCTCAACAGTCCTGCCTCAGCCTCCCCATTGCTGGGATTACAGGTGTGTGCCACCATATCCAGCTAGTAAAGCCTTATCTTTCTGGCTGGAAAACCAAAAAGAGAGTTCCAGGAAACTGGAACGTATCATAGAGTGTGCACAAAGGGAGGAATGTGGAGAAACAACCCCATCAAGCTGCTTCTTAACTGCTGGGCTTATCCTTAAGCTTCAGAGTGTGCATCTGACCCCACACAACACAACAAAGGCTTTGATACTAGAGTGCAAAACAGACCGCTGCTGGGGCTCAGACTGGTTACTGGGTAGCACACAGACCTGAATAACAATTCAGTGGCTTTGAAAATGAAGTTAACATTGCAACCATAACCCATGGAAGCCAGGTCAGAACCTTTGACCTGAGCACGATTTAAACGAGACCCAGAATTCCATAACATAGTATCAAACTACTCAGAACACCACTCAAAATTACTTGAAGTAGGGAATTCTCCATTCCCACATGAGAAGGTAATGAACCACATGCTGAGGCTAAGAGGAAGCAGATGTTGGGATTGTTTGATTTGACAGGGGCTTTAAAGCAGCTATTATAAAAATGCTCCATCAAGTAAGGGCAAATGCTGTTGAACCAAATGGAAAGCTAGAGATTCTCAGCAAAGAAATAAAGATATTAAGGATAAATAAATGCACATTTTTACAACTGAAAAATACAATAAACAAAAATTTAAAGTTCACTGGAAAAGTTCAATCATAGAATAAACATGACAGGGAAAGGACCAGACATAGTTCATTAGACTATGCTAAAGAATAGCAGAAATTATCCAGTCTGAACAGAGAGACAATGAAGGAAAAGTTAATGCTGTAGGCATCTGTGGGACAATAGCAAAAGCTGTCACACGTGTCACCAGAGTTTAAGAAAGGCAGGAGGAAGGATGCAGTATTTAAAAATTTTGAAGAAATAATAGCTGAAAACTTCCCAATTTGGTCAAAGACATGAACCCACATGTCGAAGAGCCCCAAAACAGGATGAATTCCAACTGGGATAAAACAGATTCATGTCCAGATACACCTAATCAAGCTGAAGGACAAAGGCAATTTTTTTAAACAACCAAACAAAAATGATTTTTTGCTTACAAAGGAAGAATGATTCCAATGACTGGATTTCTCTTTAGAAACCATAGCAACCAGAAGTGGAACAACATTTGTAAAGTGCTGAAAGAACTATAATTCTGTATCTACTCAAATATCCTTCAGGAGTGAAGATGATATGAGACACAATGAAGAGAAGAGAACCTAAGAGGATTCACTGGCAACAGACCGGCTCTGAAAGCACTGCTAAAGGAAGTTCTCTAGCAGAAGCAAAATGAAACTAGGACACTGACACCACCAGGAATGACACAAGAGCAACAGAAGTGGTGTCCACGAAATGTAATACACTTGTCTTTTTTATTTTTTAAATTATGTTTGATGGTCAAAGACGTTATCAGATGGTGTTTTCAATAGATGCGGAATGTGACACATAGGTGACTCACGTATAATTAAGGGAGGGTAAGGCAACCTGCAAAATGGTAAGTTTTGTGTATTTCCTTTGAAATGGCAAAAGATTTATTTGATCTAAAGAGAAACCAGAATATATATTTCACTGGATGTGGTGAAATATTTCTTCTGAACAGACTGTGAAAAGTTAAAGTATATGTATTGTAATCCCTAGTGCAACCATGAAAAAGTTATCCAAAGAGATATAAAAAAACTGAATAGGAAAATTAAAATGGAATACTAAAAAGTGTTCAGATAATTCAGAAGGCAGAAAGGAAGAAACTGAATTAAAAGACAACAAAAGGGGAAAAAAAGAAATTATTACTGGTAACCTAAAATTCTTCTAAAAGTATGTCTATTGCTATAAAATAAAACAATAGTCCTCATTCAAATGCTTCAACAAATATATTAATAGTAAATAACCTAAACACACCAACTAAAAGACATGAAAGATCAGAACAGGCTTTATTTAAGTGATCTAATTTGTTGCTGCCTAAAACAACTCACTTCAAATATAATGGCATAAGTATGTTTAAAGAAACAAAATGGGAGGAGAACTGAATCACACCTTGAATTTTAGTAATAGAACTGACTTGAGAGCAAAGAAAATCACCAAAGGTGAACATTACATAATGACAAAGGGTACATTTACAGAGAGGAGACAACTATCCTGAATGTGCAAGCACCTAACAACAGAGCTTCAAAATACATGAGGCAAAATGGGCAAAGTCACAAATACAGAGACTTCACCCTGCTCTCTCATTAATTAACAGGCAGACACTGAGAGGAGATGGGAGAACCCAACATCATCAGCCACGGGGGTCCAGCTGGCATCCATGGAACTTTCCTCCTCCTGGCACAGCAGAGTACACATTCTTTTTAAGTGCACATGGGATATTCACCAAGGTCAGCCATTTCTTGGAACATACAATACATTTTTATGGTTGTAAAAGCATTGAACTCATACAAATGTTCTCTGACCATAATGGAATTAGACTAAAAATCAAATATAGGACAGAGACACAAATATCTTTGAATACTGGAAGTTGAACAAGACATTCCCATGTAATCCATGGGTAACAAAGGAAGTCTCAAGAGAAACCAGAAAATATTTTGAACTGAATGAAAATGAAATTACTGCATATAGGGGCTGGGGATATAGCTCAGTGGAATAAGTGCTTGCCTGGCAAGCACAAGGTCCTGAGTTCGATCCCTAGTACCGCAAAAAAAAAAAAAAATTACTGCATATCAAATTTTGAGAACAAAAACAGCTTTTTATGGCATCAAATTCTTACATTAGAAAGGAAAAGAAGCTTGGGGTGAATAATTGGAAGCTTCATCTTAAGATACTAGAAAAAGAAAAGCAAACTAAGCCTTAAATAAGCAGAAAGAAGCAAAGAATTAAGTGTGGAAATTGATGACACTGAAAACAGAAAAAATGATAGAAATAGTCAATGAAACAAAAAGCTGGTTCTTTGGCAATCATTAAAGTTGGGAACCACTGGCAAGACTGACACAAGACACAAACACCAGGAGTGAGAGAGGGTTGCACGACAGATCCATAGTCATGAACAGAGTAGCAACTCTGCACACAAATGGGCAGCTCACACAAAATGACCGATTCTTTGAAAACATCCACCAAAACCCGCCTAAGATGAAGTATATAACCTGGACAATCCTGTACATATTTAAGAAATTGAATTAATTTAAGACCTTACAAGAAGAAAGCTCCAGGTCCAACTGGTTTATTGTAAATTTTATTGATGATTTAATGAAGAAATAATACAAATTCTATACCATTTATTCCAGAAAATAGAAGAGAAGGGAACTCATTTCTTGAGGGCAGAATTACTTTGAAATCAAAACTAGGCAAAGACAGACAATACCAGAAAATTACAGACAAATAACTTAATGGGAAAAAAAGCTTCAAAATATTAGCAAAATCATGCATAAAAGGAAAGCAGTACACTATAGCCAAAAGAATTCATCCCAGGCATGTGAAAATAGTTCAATCTTTGTAAATAAGTCAGAATGGCTGAAAAGAAAAACCACCCACTGTATCCACTCAGCACCATTGTTTGGGTCTTCAGTGTTCTCTGAAGGGCATGTGTTCCAGGCTTGTTCCCAAAGTGGCCCTGTCAGGAAGGGGTGGAACCCTTAAGAGGCGGGGCCTAGTGGGAAGTCACAGGACACTGGGATGTGCCCTAAGGGCAGTAGGTACCTGCCCGTTCTTCCTCTGTTCTTCCCTGTCAACAGGTGAGCAGCTTTGCTGCAGCACGAACTCCACTGCAATGCACTGCCTTACCGCAGGCCCCAGAGCAAAGGGTCCACATGGTCTTAGGCTAGCACCCCTGAAGCTGAGCCAGCATAAACCATTTCTCTGTACAGGTGTGTTCCCTCTGGTGTTTGTTGTAGTGGTAGAAAGCTAACACAGTCAGTAAAAGCCCTGTAACAGAATTTAACATCTATTTGTGATAAAAGCTCTCATCAAGTGTAGAAGCGAATCCCTGTGCTAATGGGGCTGTCCATGAGAAAAACCTGCTAATACTGTACTCAGTGCTGAAAACTGACGACTTTCTGCTAAGATCACAAGTAAATCAAGGATGTTCACTCTCTCCCTTCTTGTTCAGTATCCTCCCCAGAAGTCCCAGCTAGTGCAACAGACAAGAAAAATAAGACATGTATCTTAGAATGCAGAAGTAAAATTGTCCTGTTTTCAGATTTCATGATGGTTATGTATATAGAAAAATCCCAAGGGGGGAGCCAACTAGGATTAATACATGTGTTTAGCAAGATCCCAGGAAACAAGCCCAATAATCAATACATTTATTGAAAATATAATCAATATAAAAATATAAAATATGCTTATAATTTAGCAATGAACAACTGGTAAGCAACATTTAAAATGCAATGTAATTTGCCATAACTGTCCCAGTGAAAGTACCTAGGGTAAACGTAGCAATGTGCACAATCTGCATGCTATTAACTATGAAACTCTAATGGAAAAATAAAACCACAAGTAAATGGAAAGACATACTATGTTCATTGGAAGATTCAAGAAACGGAGTTACAGATTTAATCCAGTTCCAGCCAATATCCCAGGTGGATTTTTGTTTGGTTGGTTAGATGGTTGGATGGTTGGATGATTGGTTGGTTAGTCGGTTTTTGTAAATAGAGACATGACAATTTTTAAATGTATATGGAAAAGCAAAGGAACTAAAATACTTAGAAACGCCAAAATAGGAGTCATAATAAACAAATCTATTTGTGACAGTTCACACCTGTTTAAAAATAGAGAAGTACCTCAGTGAGATACGGGGGCTTGGTATCACAGTTATGGATGAAAGACTCTGGCTCTGAGTGACTGAGAATACAGAGGAGGTAGAAGCAGACATGAGAACCTCAGTCATGTGCAGGGCTGTGAAAGGGCAACTCCAGGGGAACGCTGTGGCTCGGGAGGTGTGAGGGGCAAGGTGGCCTCTCCAGGAGACATTCTGCTCAGCTATGTGACAGGAGGTGGGGGGGCTAAAGCACAGGCACAGGTAGGTGAACTCAGGAGCAGGGGGAGGGTTGGAGGAGGGGCTGCTCCGCAGGCTTGCCCGCCAGCTGCTGCTGCCTAGCGCCCTCGCCACCACCGCCCCAGGCACACTCTCCCTCAGCACCGTGGAGCTGTTACCCAGCGGCCACATCCAAGACTTCAGAGCAAGGATCAGGCCTAGGAGGTGCCAGGCCCTTGAGGTGCCCATGGGATATTCATGGTGTCCTCGAAGGCAATTCCCACCAGCTTCCCTTGCACTGCAGTGGGCGCCCAGGACCTCATGGGGACCCATGGTTCCTTGAGCACTCCTTGCTGCCTCCCCCCTGGACATTGCTCCTGGAAAGCTGTTCCTCTGCCTCAGAGCCTGGTCACCTGCCTGGCTGGAGTTCACCCCCAAGAGGCCGGAGCCCAACCAGGAAGGTGGAGCCCTCTCCTGCCTCTCCGAAGTTCCCTCTCCCACAACTGAGGAACATTTTTCTATCATGGGAGCTACAAGGAACTTTGTCTTTTTTAAAACAGCTATAGATATTGAAGGTGTACAGCATGCTGTCTTAGTATGTATAAGTAAAGTGAAGTCATTACTACAGCCAAATTTATATCTCTATTATCTTACATTTTACCTTTTTCTCCTTTGGTGGTAAAAGCACCTAAAATCTACTGTCTTGGTAAGTTTCCAGCATATGAAATTATTACATTTCATTTTTGTGTTTTTGTGGGTGATTGTTTTTTTTGGGGGGGGGGATCAAACCCAGGACCTTGTACTTGTCGGGCAGGTGCTGAGCTGCTGAGCTGTATCCTTGGCCCTGAAAATATAATCAGCTATAGAGAAGGAACACTGCCTTTTCTCATGGTTTCTCCCAGGCATATAAAATGCCCAAAAGTAGAGTTGTTTTCCTCTGCTCTCTGCCAAGTCCTCCCACCGGGTCTCAGCAGGCTGGTGTGGCAGTGGGCTTGGGGAGGGATGTGGGGAGGAGGGCTCCTGGGGAGTTAGTCGCTGTTCTGCTTGATGTGCTCCTTGCACCTCTCCTCCCCCCACCATTTCTCAACACTTACAGCCAGCAGGGCTGCTCCAGGTGTCCACATGGGCCCCGTTCTCAGCTTTCTTTCAACTGTCTTGTTGACACGTTTCTCAAATACTAGCACACTGTGTTAGACTATAAATACAGTTGCTATGAATATGTACATAAACGTCAACATCACAATGAAAGTGCCCTAAAGCATTTATAGGAAGCATAACTCCACATGAGAGACCTGCCTGGCTTTACAGACAGTTCTTAAACAGGGTGTAGATTACTGCTCTGCGACAGCCTCAGTGTGATGGATACTCCTCTTGATTTTTTTCTACTGTGCTATCTACAGGATCATTGTGTACTTCTTAGATTCAAAGGCATTTTAGAAGAATTTTTTTTTTTTTTGGCGGTACTGGGGATCGAACTCAGGACCCTGCGCTTGCTAGGCAGGAGCTTATTCCACTGAGCTATATCCCCAGCCCCTCAAAGGTATTTTAAAAGCTTTTTGCACTGTGTTATTGTTGACATGCACATTTTTATGGCCTCCCTAAAACAACCAGTCCTTTCTTCCCAGAGGCAAAGCTGCCCTCAAGGGTAGGGGCAGCGCTAGATTGTACTAGGATAGAAGTCTCGGTGTGGGCAGCTCAGGGGTCTTTTTCTGCTGCGGGAAGCCAGGTGACATGGCCCTGGTTGAAACACTGTGTCCATGCGTCATCAACACAGAAGTCCGAGGTGTGCAGTCCACCTGTATTAGTCAGCTTTCCACAGTGGACACCTGCAACTTAAAGGAGGAGGTGAGAATGATGGGGTGACTCAGTGTCTGTCCTCAGAAGTGGGTTGAGATGGACGAATGGGTTGCCAGGGCTCCTTGGGAGGCTCTGCTGTGAGAGCCAGCTGGGCGAGAGGCCTTGCACATGCCCTGTCCCCTGTATGATGCCTTGGGACTCTGCCAGCAAGAGGGTATCAGTAACTGCAGCCCCTTGTCCTTGCACCAGAATCATGAGCCAAACTTAACACACTTTTTATAACTCACCAGTCTATGACATTGCATTATTAGCAACCAAAAAATCCAAACTAAGACAGAAGGCAAATAGGTGCCAAAGCTTCCAAGGCAGGAGGAGACCAAGACAAGTGGTAAGAAGGCAAAGTAGGGGAAACAAAGGCAAGGCAGGAAGAAAACAACTACAATGTATAACTAATACTCTCAGAGGTAAGAGAAAAGGTTCATCTGTATTTTTTAAAAAGAATCAAATGTTATTCATTTTTTAAAGTAACAAAAGGGAAAAGATCTCATGAAGATTAAAAACAAGAAGAAAAAATAGGTTTGGAAGATAAAATTGAGAAACAGAAAGTAAAGGAATAGGATTTTTTAAAAAGGAAAGTAGGAGATTAAAGATTTTTTTTAATGGAAGGTGGTGTGGGTCCATAGAATTCTAGACAGAGAAAATAAAGGAAAGGAAACCATCAGTGAAATTATTCAAGACTTCTCCACTGAAGGGCATGAGTGTCCACTGTGACCCTGCTGACTGCTCCTCAGAAAAGCCTAGAGACCTGCATCAGGCGCTCTGCTTCAAAAGACCAGACCCTGGGGACCAGGTGACAAACTGCTCGGTCTGCCTGGGGCAGGGATCTTAGGGTGTGTAGCTTTTCAGTGCTAAAACTGGGACAGTCTCGGGAAAACCAGAATGATTGGCCAGTCTGTGGGACAAAGAAGACTCCACAATCATAGCCCCTTATCAGATAGATGTTTTGCAAATATTTTCTCCCATTCCATGCATTCTCTTTTCATTCTCTTGATATTGTCTTGTGCAGCAGCTAAATTTTTAATCTTAATGAAGTCCAGCTTATTCTTTCTTTCATGATCTAAAATGTCACCAACAAATGCAAGGTCATCTAGCTTTTCTCCTGTTTTCTTGCAGGAATCTTATAATTTTGTGTTTTACACTTAGCTCTGTAATCCACTTTGAGTTAATTTTTGTGAAGGACATAAAGTCCATGTCTAGATTCATTTTTTTCATCTGATGTCCAGTGTTTCAGTATCATTTGTTAAAAAGATATTTTCTCTACTGTGTTACCTTTGTTCTTTTGCCAAAGATCAATTGACTGTATGGGGCGGGGGGTCTATTTCTGAAGTGTCCATTTTATTCTATTGATCTGTTTGTATAATTTTTCACAAATAACACTTTGGTGATTACTGTCATTTTCTAGTAAGTCTTGAAATCAAGAAGGTTAGTTTTCTTCAGTTTTTGTTCTCAATCAGGCCATTTTTTAAACCAAGGACAGAATGCCCAGGAGAGCTTGGCCCAGGTTTGTCTCAGTAGTTGTCTTGACCTGACCATGTGCTGCTGGGTGTCCCTTCTGCTTTGCTGAGAATACATGTACCAGTCACAGAGGTTTTCAGCTTTTTGCTGCAGAGCTGGAGTACAGAGCACCCATTTCCATCTGACGGTTTTAAACTGCACGTGCAGTACCTGGTCCACACCCCAGCCCTGAGAGATGCCCAGCTGTGCTGAACCAATGTTTCCCAAGATTCCCTCATGATCTCACTCATGACTTCCCCCAGAGGTACCTTGTGAGCTCCCAGAGAAGCAGAAGTCAGACCATGACCTGGAGACTGACCCATTCACCTCCTCTTAGAGCTTCCCCAGCTGCCCTCTCCTTCCATGCCTGGTGTGTGCTTGTGCTCACACACTGAAGCTAGTGCAGTCAGGTGCACACACCAACACTTCGGGCAGTGATGGGCCGGGTATGTGACAGCCATCCGAGATGGCTGGAGCTGAAAATTCCTCTCACCCAGTAATGTCACAGTGCAGCACAGTACTCACAGGTTTGTGGTGATGCCACAGGGACAGACTTCCTGTGCTGCCTCCCTGCATCGAAGCAGAGCACACACGATTATGCGCCGTGCGAAACATTTGATAATGGTAATAAAGAACGATGGCAATAATAATAAATGACTTACTGATTGGCGTATTCACACATCACATTTTTATTATTATCTTCTACTTATAAAGACATTCCCTGCAAAACGCTGTCTTTTACCCAGACAGCGGCCTCGTATCATTTTTATCGCACCATTTTCTCTTGTGCTTGGTTCAATTGCATGATGTTTTGTTCATTGTGGTTCTAGGATCAATAGACTACTTTTACATCTGTGCGTGCGTGTGTGTATATGTAAAATATGCCCAGTGGTACATAAGTGATACATCAGTTGACCAATCCTAGATAGTGGTAGGCTGTATGATCTCAGTTTGGGTGAGAAGGTACTATGATTTACACAGTGGTGAAATCATCTGAGGACACATTTCTCAGGTGAGTTCCCGTGAGTGAACAAGGTATACTGTTTGGGGGCAGACAAGCAGGGAGTAGCACAAAGAAAAGCAAGTAGTTAGCTCGGTAGTTGAGTGGTCATGGCCTAAAGAGAGGGTGGTGAGGCATGGACTGAGGAAAGTGCATACAGGACATTAAGGTGGTACTGGGGCTCATTTTATCAGCCTAGGTTATAGTTCGTAGGTATTCACGTTGGTGCAGTAATAATAATTATTATTATCATTTAAATTATAGATGTGTTTATAGGTGTTTCTGTGTTTAAATTTTTCTAGTTAATGAGAGGGAAATATCAAGAGAACATTTTCCCATGATAGTCCCCAGGCAAGGTGCAGGTTTATTCCAATGTACAACCTGCATCACCCGCTCAGAGGAGGGGATGCTATAATTTCACTGGGCCAGAACTCAGTTTATCTCCAGCCCCTAACTGGAGTCCCAGCCAGTGGAGAGAAGTGGCTCTGGGAAGCAGAGAAGCAAGGTGGTTGGGAGGTTGAAATAGTGGCCTTTGCTGTGGTGGGAGGGAGCAGTTGGTGGTGTGTCTCAATTCCTAGGAAGCCTGCGTCCTCTGGTCCACAGCCTCTCCTAGTAGAAGGATGTCTTAGGAAATCATTGAGAACAGGGCTAGGATGGATTATGGAGCAGAGAGGCTGACTTTCTCCCATTTGGAAAGCTCTGTTTCTAGCCACAAGGCTGCTGGCTATGCTGCTGCCGTCCACCTGCACTGACAGATGCGGCAAGCCAGGCCCTGCCCTCTCACAGGCGACTGCTCCTGGAGGTGTGGACATAACGGGCGGCTGTCAGCAGGAGCCAAGGGCCATCTTGTCTGTCAGATGGTTTCCTGAGGGCAAGGCAGGCGCTTTCCCAGCTGGCGTGCACAGCCCTGGGCTCAGTCTGGAGGAGGCCCCAGCACCCCTACAGCATCACTTCAGATGCCAGGGAACAGAGAGAGCCTTTTAGGGGACCCTAACTGGAGTGAGGTGTATCTGAGCTCCAAGATTTACCAGGGTGAGGAAAGTGGAGGACCCCAGGGTTTGCTGGGGCCTTAGCAAGGTGCTATCATTCCTCTGAACAGCCAGGTATGAGCTGGCACAGTGCAGGCCCATACAGGGTCACCATGGCGGAGGCACCTGTGCAAAGTGAGAGAGGCTGGGAGAGGCTGCGGTCTGTCCTTCAGCTGCGTCCAAAAGGAGCTGTTCAAGGGGCCTGGAATTCCTAAAATTCAACAAAAAATAAAAAGAAACCCAAACAACTCAGTTCAAAAATGGGCAAAAGCCTTGTCTAAACATTTCTCAAAAGGACATATGTAAATGGAACATGAGAAGATGCTCAGCAACAGTAATCTTTAAGGAAATGCCCATCAGAACTACAGTGAGGTATCACCGGAGGCCCATCAGGATGGTTGTTTTTTCAAAAAGTAGAAAACAAGTATTGGTGGGGAACACTTTACACTGCTGGTGGTCACGTAAAGGTGCAGGTTCTGTATACAACAAGGGGCCAAGGTAGAAACCATCCAAGTGTCCCCTGGCAGCTGAATGAGTGAACAGAATGTGGTACAAGGGAAAAACAAAAGATTCTGAGCCTTGGGAAGGAAGCCCATTCTGCACATGCTACAATGTTACAGTGTTGCAATGTTGCAATGTTATAATGGGAATGAAGTCTGAGTTATGCTAAGTGAAATGAGCACCATAGACAGAAATATCTCCTGACCACGTTTGCTGGAGAAACCTGGAGGGAGTGGTGGTAGCCAAGGCCAAGGAGAGGGGGACGGGAGCCAGGTGTGTCTGGTGTGCATTCTAGTGCTGGGTGAACTGCGGCCACATGGTGACATGGTCACACAACCCTGTGAAGGCGTCCAACGGCACAAACTGTATCGTTGGGGATGGGTGCAAGGTGACCTGGTGTTGAATACATCTTACCCACAAACATTTTGAGAAGACATAATGGAGGAAATGAAAGCAAACCATAAGAATGTGTAAAATTCTGCTTAATAAGGGCAAGAGCAGAAGGGCTTTGATTTAGGGTTGTGAATTGTCAGTCCTTTTTCTGTTGCTGTAGTAGGATTTCCAAGACTGGGTACTTTATAAAGAAGAGAGGTTGGTTTTGGTTTAAGCCTCTAAGGGCTGGGAAAGCACAGCGCGAGGGCCTTGACCGCCTTGGCTCACGGTAGGAAACAAGCATGAGCAGCACCACAGGGCTTGTGTTCTCCATGCACAGGCGAGGCAGCGCCCTTCTCCCTGTTCTGAGTGGAGTGACCCACCAGTGAGCAGAGCGTCTCTGTGGGCACAGCTGCAGGCTGCCGGGTCTTCCATCAGCGCATCCTTTGCTCTGTCTCTCAGATGTAGCCCAGCACCTGCCCAGGAAAGGGTGCCTGGTGGACCCCACAATGTTATGAGAACAACACTGTCATGACCAACCCCCTGGTCTTTTCTGGGCTCAGTGTGCTTCCTTTTCACAGACTTTAATAACTACCAGCTCTCAGGGCGGGGGCAGTAAGGGTGGGGGCTATGAAGGGCGGGCCCCTGGAATCTAGTGAGGTCATTTCTACAGGTACTTTGGGCCACACTGTGTCCAGGCTGGCCTTGAACTTATGATCCTCCTGCCTCAGCCTCCTGAGTAACAGATTATAGGGAACCACCACCACAGTGCTCAAAATGGCTTTTTGTTTAATTACATAAACTTGCAATCAGCCTCAGAGCCACAGGTTCTGCATCCATGGAGTCAACCAACTGCAGACAGGAAACATTTGGAGGGAAATTATGTCTATCCTGAACATATACAAACTTTCTTATTCCTTAATAAAACCTAACAACTATTTACATAGCCTAAGTGACCTAGAAATGCTATAAAGTATACAGGAGGCTTGTAGGCAGCATGTAAATATTACACCATCTTTTGGACAGGAGAGGATTTTTGTGTCCACAAGGGTCCTGGATACTAATTAAAATCACCACCATGCAGTCCCCTGTGAGCTGTAATAGTCAGGAGCCTGAATTGCTTGGACCTGGGCAGCGTGAACATGGTTGGCCCAGAGAGGGGCATTGCAGCCGTACTTCATGCTGTGTTTACTGTATGGCCAGATAAAGGTGAAAGTCACACGTGCCCAAGAGCCACAATCCCTGCCCCAAGTAGGGAACAAAAGTCTGTCCATCCTCAGGCTGTGCTGCCAGCCACCCCTGTCCTGAGGGTGCTTCCATGTCCCTGCAAGGGGTCTGTCCCAGACTCTGCAGCACCACAGACGAAGCAGAGTGGGCTCAGGGGTGGTGGCTGGCTGGGCACTGTGACCAGAGAAACTGAGGCAGGAGCACAGGCCTAGGCCAAAGAGAGAAGGAGGAGCCAGTGCCGGGCAGGCTGTCCCAGGTCCTTCGCTTGCCTGGTCTGCCACAGGTCAGGCCGTGTCCAAGGACTACACACGGAGTCCAGGAGGTGGTGTTTTATTGGCACAGCCTGGTTGGTGCTCCTGGCCTGGAGAGGGCAGAGCCCCATGGATGTCTTGCAGCACTGGAGTCCAGTGAGGGTTATTCCCAAGGGCAACACCTGAGGGCCTGGCTGGCCAAGAGAAAGGACTTGGCTACCTAGAGGCTGATCTAGCAAACATGGAGGCTCCAGGAAGGGCAAATTGGGGCCTGAGTGGAGTCTGGGCTGGAAAACACCCTGACCCTTGGGGGCCACAGGAGCATCAGCAGTGGTGGGTGGGAGAAAGCCTTCAGTGGGCCCCCAGGGGTCCCAGGAGGGCCGCAGTGACCACCAGGAAGAGCCAGTAAGCAAAGGCCTCCTTAATATCTGTGCCCGGGGCAGCCCCAGCCCTACCTCAAGTGTCTGACCACATCCCTGTGACCCTGCATCCTATAGCTTGGGGACTGCATCAGGGCTCAGGTGGACTGATGGACAGGAACCAGAAGTGGCCTCAGAAACACCAGGCTCAGCATGTGAGCTGGGGACTCACCTTCATGTCTGACAGCTGAGAGTGCTACAGGGTGATGTGGAGAGTCAGTCAGCCAGGTCCCCAAGCAGCAGCCCAGCTCCTCCCTTCGCATGTAGGATGCCTGTGCATCTCGGTCTCCACCCTCTCCCCCTGAACCCCGGGAGTCACTGAAGCCTGACTCATCTTTCTGAGCACCTGCTTTGAGCTGGGTGCATTGCCAGGCCCCAGGAGGAGGGCAGCGGGCAAGGCAGCTCCTCACGGGGTGCAGACAGGAGTGACAAGCGCCAGCCAGCAGGCTGGCAACAGGAATGCAGGCTGGAAGGAAAGGTCTTGTGCACTGTGGGCTTGGCACAGCACGTGGCTCGGACACAGGGTCCTTCCCAGGGCAGGTCAGAATGTGGGTTTCACAGGTTGGACCTTGGTGGGGCCACACTGGTAGTGTGCCGGAGCACGGCTTCCCTCTCGCTGAGCATCGCCTCTGTAGCCTTGGTACCAGCCCTGTCAGCCACACAGCCCTGGAAGCTGCCTGGACCTTTTATCCTGGAGGCTTCGTCTGATGCCTGAGATTTACTTTCGGCTTGGAGGCATGACGCTAAAGCAATAGCAACAGGGCAGGCGGGGGCTCATCAGGGATACACTTCCTAGTGCCCCACGTGAATACGTGAATACTATTGTCTGTTCCCGGTTCAACTCTCCTGCCGTTTTCACTTCATTGTGCTGCAATCGTTCTCTGTTATTACAGTGTTCATGACCACAGTTTCACAGCAGAGGAAGCTGCCCTGGGCATGTGATTTGTCCTGGCCTGCTCTCCTCTTGCTTATAACCTACAGCATTTCAGGCCGCATTAGCACTCATAGTTAAAACCAAAGCAAACAGCTTTCTTTGTAGAGCTTTCTGCTTTGAGATTATCTTCTTGGAATAAATTACCATGGATTTGATCAGGGTAAAGGACATAAGAATGTGAGGCTCTTGACACATCTGCCAGATCTCATACAGATCAGATCAAAGGGATTGAGACACCCACCCCCGCCCCAGTGTTCAGGGGCTGCTCCAACATGGCTGCCCTCTCTGCTGGGTGTCTGGGGTCTTTGTTTCACAAGTGTGGCTGTATAAAAAAATAAAAATAAATAAAAAAAACATGCGGCTATAGATGCTAATTGTTGGATCCTAACTGTTCCCCAAAAGCTTATGTGTTAAAGGCTTGCTCCCCAGAGCGGCACTGTTGTAAGCAGTGGGGTGAGTGAGTGTCGGGTCACTGGGGCGCACCTTGGATGGGGCTGAGGGACCCCAGCCTCTTCCTCTCTCTCACTTACCAGCCAGGAGGTGACTGGTTTTGTTCTGTGAAGCACTCCTGCTGTAATGTCTCCCCTCAGGCCCCAAAGCAGGGACAACCAGCTACATGAGCACTGGAACCCCTGAGACCGTGAGCCAGAACAGCTCTTTCTCCGCGTGAGGTGATGACCCTGGAGTCTGTCGGAGCGGCACGATGGCAACCTGCACAGGAGAGGAGCAAAGCCCTCCCAGAGACACACTGCTCTCGTGTCTGCTTCACACCTGTGCCAGCAGGGCCAGGGGGGCCTGGCCCCTCCTCCGGCACACAAGGTGCAGGGACCCAGCCAGCCTGCCCTAAGCCCTGCCTCCAGGTGTGTGCCAGCTCTGCCAGGGAACATGCTGGTGATTCAAAGGTTCTCCAGGGGAAACTGTAACTGTGATTTGACTACTGTCACGCCTTGTTTTAAGTTATAAAAGAAATTCTTATGAGATTTCACAGTCTTCACTCTCTTTCGGTGTCCAGTCCAGTAGGGTTGCCTATGTCCACATTATTGTGCAGCCGTCATTTCCAGCATTACGGCAGATCAGTGAGGACACATGCACGGAGGCCAAGACATAGAACAAACAAGGTTTCCTCAGCCGGCAGATGGTAATCCAACAGGGAGTCAGAAAATGTCGACCCCGGGGTTTTGTTCTCTAGGGATTTTATCCTTTACAGGTTTCTATGGTAACCATATTACCTCATTTTGGAAATTTACAGGAATTCACAAGATTCAGGAGTTTTCACATCGCAAGATTTACATTTCCCAGGTGTTAAGCAGGATGCACTTAGATTTTAGCTTGCCCCACAGTTTGTCCTAGCTGTTTGTCCCTCTGGATAATATCTTGTTTCTCTTTTTGTGGGTTTATGGGCAAGAGGGGAAGGGAGTAAGTTTTGTCTAAAGTTTAAGTGACTTCTAAAATGGAGTTTGAAGGAAACAAAATGGAGTCTCTTCTACAATGTCACTAGCACTTCATCTTGTAAAACTGAAGCTCCATAGCTCTTAATCAATAGCTGTGCATCCCCTTCCCTGTCCTGGCCCCTAGGGCCGCCATTGTGCTCTCCGTCCTAGTGGCTGTGATTGCCCCAGCTCCCCCCTGTAAGCAGAATCCTCTGTGGCGGGCACGTTTCACTTGACATCCGCCCTCCAGGGTCACCTTTGTTTACCACGTGTTAACCACTTTTCTCACTGCTGGAACAAATCCCCAGTGCCCCTTACTTCAGGAAGGAAGGGTTTGCTTTGGTGGCCAGAGAGCTGCTCACAGCTTAGGGCAGGGAGCCAAGTCAAGGGAGGAGTCCACTAGGAAGAGGAACCCTCCAGGCCGTGCCCCCAGTGACAACTCCTGAGAGCAGGTCCCACCTAGCAGCATGTGAAGTTTGGGGAACATCTAGCTATAAACTACAATACAGCATATGCCAGCACCTCCCGCTTGAGGTGGCAGCCTACGGCCATACCACCCTGAATGCGCCTGATCTCTTCTGCTTGATGTGGCATCATATGCCATTATATGGATGGACTGTTTATTTATCCATTCGTTCATCTGTGGGCTGCTTTCCTAGTTTTTGTTTTGTTTGTATTGTTTTGTGGTGCCGTTTCTCAGACCCGGGGCCTTGCACATGCTAGGCAAATACTGTGTCACGGAGCTGCACAGCTAGCCTTCATCATCAGGGTTTTCAGTTACTCCTTGACATTGGAAATCATGGGATACTTAGAGGTAGCTTAAAAAAAAATGAAGGAAGCCTGTCCTGCCATGGATAGATCCCCAGAATATGTAATGAAAGGGACGCTGTGCTGTTTTTGCATAATAAAGTAGAAAAGGGGAACATATATTTATATGTCCCTGTCCTTGTGTACATAAATGAGAAAAGAGAAAGCATTGCTATGGATGGAAGGGCCATGCGTGGTGGAGTGGGGACCTCGGCCTGGTCCCCATTTGGGGCTGTTTGTGCTGCCCCCTGTCGCTCTGCATTCTCTCTGGCCCTGCTCACTCCTTCATCCCGCTCCCCAGGAGCCTCCTGGGCACATACCCTATCATGACCAGCCATGGACACGCACTCCTGCGCCTGGTGTGTATCTCCTCAGCCTCTCCTGCCTCCATCCACAGACACCCTTCTAGGCCTCCTGGTTCCAGGTGGCTGCAGCCCCTGCTGGATGGAATGGGAGGCTGAGGTACCCAAGGTGGGCAGGGAGCAGCAGGGTCCCTACCTCCTGCAGCCACCCTCACCCCTCTTGCAGGGGCTGGGGTCAGACACCCACCCTGGCTGTACGTGGCACATGGGCTGGGGGCAGCACCATGCAGCGGAGCCCTGCCCCCCTCTCAGGGCCTCCTGGACACATCCAACCTTGGGACTGTCACACCCTTCACTCTCCCAGCATGGCCCTTATGAGTCCCTGTGTCGAGAGGTAGGGTCTATGCTATGGCGGGCAACAGCAGGAGGACATCTCTCGAAGGGTGCTTTCTCCCACCACAGGGCCAATGCAGCTCTGGCCTGCAGGGAAAGTCTGCATCAGCCTCCAGCCCTGAGCCTGGCTTATCTTTGAGAAAATAGGACTGGGGCTGGGCAGGCCAACACTGCAGGGTAAAGGTGCCAGACTTCTGGCAGGAGGGAGTGGACCTTATCCTGTGGTGTAGACTTAGGCCCCAGCCATGGGCAGAACTGACGCCTACCTCAGAGCTGGCCGCCACTCCGTGGAGCATGCGCAGTCCTGTGTGCCCACATGGGGTGGCCAGGAGGTGGTCTCGTGAGATATGACAGTTTCACTGGCTGAAGACTGTCTACAGCGGGGCAGAGGCAGTAGGAATAAAGCTCGACTGTCGCAGGGCCTAGACTGCTCTCCTCTAGCCACCACCCACCCCAGCTCCCCACACCCAGTGGGCCTCGGGTCAGCCCCTGGAAGGCTCCATCTGAGCCCACGTCCTGCTCCACTCTCAGGGAAGGGCCTCTCTGGGCTAGAAAAGACAGGGCAGCAGAGCTGAGGAGAGCAGAAGATGTCACATCCCAGGAGGCTCCAGCAGTGGCCCCGGGATTCCATGACTGAGGACTCAGGCACCTGGATGTCCAGGGTTGGGGCTGGCTGAGCTGTCATGGGCTTGGCCAAGACACTTGGCAGTCAGGGCCTGCTCCCTTTCCAGGAGGACTGGCCCCCAGGAAGTGGGCAGGGCCTCTGAGAGTCAGTGTGGGACCCTGCACAGGAGTTTACCCACATCAGGTGTGCCTGTGCCTGCTGCAGGTGCAGAGGGCGCGCCCCGGCTCGGTCTAATGGAGATGTGGGTGCAGCGGTCACCGTGATTCTCACGCCGGCCTTTCTCCATGTCAGGTGCTGACAGCAGAACCCGGGCACCCAACAGGCTACCAGGGAGTCCACTGAGCAGAAGGGAGGCATGGCCTGGGGCTGACTCCTAAGAGGAGCGGAGGGCCCCAAGGGAGGGGGCGTCCAGCCAAGTCTGGAGGAATAAAACTGAGGACGGTGGGAAAGTGTGTTTGGGGAAGAGTGCCTTCGGTGCTAAGAACGTGGGGCGGGGAGTGGTTGGAGGCCGGAGAGGTAAGCTCATCCGCCACAGAGCGCCTGGAACGCCAGGCCACGGAGTACACCTGAGAAGACTCCAGCTTATCCAGCTGCACAGTCACACCTCCCTGAGCAGTGCCGGCATAGCAACAGTAGGGCCTCCGTGCTGTGCTTAGGACTGAACCCACTCTCCCGGCCCCTCATAGCTACAATGGCCCAGGCAGCGCCAGCCTTGCATTACACCAGCACAGAGGCTTCTGAGCACCGAAGCAGTTTTGGGGATTATGGCTGTGCTCCACTCTCCCCCGCCCGTTTGGGTCAGGTCTGTCTCTGAACCAAGCTTTGTGGCCCATGGCAGGGAGGAACATACGCATGATCCGGGACTTGTTGAAAACAACCTTCCTAGGCGGCAGCTCCAGAAGGAGTCTTCCTCTAAATGGAGAAGCTCAGCACAAAAGTGATGGTTAGACTCTGAGGGAGGCTTGGGGACTGCAAGAGGAAGGAGAAGGGGGGCGTCGTCACTGGACCTATGTGGACGTCAAGGTTAAGAGGAGCCCAAGGAGCCAGTAGGTCCCAGCTCGAGTGCACCCTAACTGCTCCTTGCTGTTGCAGGCAGGCATGCCCCAGATGCTGAGCACCTCCAACAGGGTCACCCCAGGCAGCCTCAGCCTACCCCCCCCACAGAGCCCGTAAATTTCAAGCAGGCTGGGCAGCCCCACCTGGATGGAGCTCCCTCCTCAGCCTCTCTGGACACCCTGATCCAGCACCTAGTGCCCACAGCCGACTACTACCCTGAGGTGGGTGAGCTGCCCAATGGGTGGGCACAGCAGAGGGGCTCTCTCCACAGGCCTGGAGCTGGCAGCAGGGCTTGGAGTAGCCTGGGGCCAGGGAGGTGGCAAGCCCTTGCCCACGCCTTTGTGAGTTGACCGTTTTTCTTGCATGTGCCCTGCAGCAAACCTACATCTTCACCTTCTCACTGAGCGCTCGCCTCTTCATTGAGCCCAGGAGCTCCTGTCCCGGGTCTGCCACCTATGCCTTGAGCAGCAGCAGCTGGACAAGCCGGTACCAGACAAGGCGAGGGCCATGCTTCCAGCACTCTCACTTCAGCCTCTCAGGAAGGCTGTGCTGTCACTGTCCTAACAAGAAGCCCATGGGGTTCTGATTTGTCTGAAGCCCAGGGCCTGGAAGGAAGAGCTGGTTGCCATAGCTCTGTGCAGTTGTGCAGTGTCCCCGGGACCCCTGAGTCACACTGAGCCCTGCCCTGTGCACCCAAAGCTGTCAGCTGGACCCCACTGTGTGTCCTGGGTTTGCCCTGTGGCCTCTGCTGGGCTTCTTCCTCAGCACAGCCCTTCTTGGTGGGGTCTGTGAATGGGCAGACCTCCTTGCTTCCTTTCCTCTATTCCTGGCCTAGGCCCACACACTGTGGCAATGTATTTGGGTGTTGGTCTGGCTTAATGGTTTCAGTGTCAGAAACCCAACTTTGACAAAGGGACAGACCTTCTCATGTAACTGCCAAGTCTTAGGTCCTGCTGGCTCCAGGGGGCCAAGTGACATTGAAATGTGGTCTTTCTTGCTCCAACCCCCTGGTTTCATCCAGGCCTGGGGACCTCTCTCGCTCCCACCATTCTCCAGGGTGGTGACAAGTGGCCTCGGGCCCTAGAGTCACCGTCCACCCAACCCAACTGCATGGAGGGCAAACCCTTCCTCCAGGGCCCAATAAAAGTCCCAGGCATGTGGGCTCAGCAAGATCGCAGGCCCAGTGGAGCAGCAGTCCTCACCCAGGAGGGGGCCTACTGTGTTCCCCTAGGGGGAATCAGCTCCCCGAAAAGCAACATGCTGGAAAGCAGAGTCTGCAGGGGCCACTGAATGGGAAAGGGGTACGGGGTGGCCAGCAGGTGGAGGTAGCCCAGCCTCAAAGTGTGTTGTGCCCCTCTGCCCACCAGCCCACGTCCTTTCATGTCCTGGGCGCAGACAAAAGGCAGAGCCTCAGTGGGCCACACTGGGTAGCACACGTGCCAGGAGGCCAGCCTTGCGTCACCCTCACCCTGCATGGCCCCAGTGCTCTGCTTGCCTTGCAGGCCCAGGTCCGGAAGTTTGGCCCCAAACTGCTCCAGTTGCTGGCTGAGTGGATGGAGGTCTTCCCTCGGGACTTCCAGGAGGAGCCGGCCATTGGGCACCTGAAGGACGTGGTGGACCGCACTGCCCGCTGTGACAAGGTGGGCCAGCGAAGCAGGCACCCTCTCATCCCAGGCGCCCACACCTACCTCAGCCGCAGGCAAGAGGAAAGCAAAGGCCTCTTCTTCCAGGCCTGGCTTCTCAACCTCTCTCCCAGCCTGCTGTCATGGATGCCATAAGATGGCCAGGGTTCTGTCTGGCTGTTGACCTGTGATACGCTAGGTCCATGTCCTGGGCCTTGTGCCCTGTCCAGAGCTACCCTTGCAGCCAGTGTACCTGGCCAGGGATCTGCCAATCAGGGGCAGGAAAAGGGCTCTGGCTGGTAAACCAAAGGGCAGCAAGGTGGGCATAACAACCACACCCATGCAGACCCGCCTCAGATCTGCTCGGTCTCAGCCGTCCGGGAACCGTGCAGTGGAGGGCCCTCCTGCAGCCAGAGTGTGTTCAGGCAAACATGACTCTGACACTTGGAAAGCCTGGTGGCCTTGGAGGTAGCAGATGCACCAGGCACAGGGTGCCTCTGGATCCCACCCTGCTCTGCTCTTCTGGTTGTGTCTCCCTGGGGAGAGCACTTGCAGGAACCTAAGCCTTGCTTCGCTTATGGGTGCAAGGGGGACAAGACGCTCCCTCTTCCCGGGCAGGGAGACTTCGAGGAAAGGCCCTGAGGGGGCGGATGTCTCCTGGGGGGTTCGCAGGGAAGGCTTTTCAGGCCCTCAGGACCCCGTGCACGACACTGAGGCATGATGTTCTTTTTCCAGGAGGAGAGGACAGCTCAGGGGAGGAGGAGGGTTGGTGTGTCCCCTGCGCTGGAAGGAAAGCGATCCTGGTGAGCTGGGGGTAAGCCATGTGCCCCAGACTAGCTCTGAACATGTATGTGGATCAAAGGCAAATGCTAAGGCAGGCTGGACAACAGGAGGCCGTAGTGCCTATGGCCTCAGAGGGGCAGTGCCCAGGGGCACTTCACCTGGGCAGATCCCTGAGCTGTTCTGAAGCCACCATGAGATGAGGCTGTCTCCTCTCCCTTCTCCCTCATCTGCATCCCCGATCCATCTCAGAGTTAGGGCTGTGCTCAGGGTGCAGCACAGGGTTCCGGGAAGAGCAGACCGGTGGGTGGGCAGGGGAGGTGGACATGAGAAGGAGGCAGCAGGCTGAATGGCTGGCTGGGAAGTTAGCCACTTTTTATCAATGGGGGGACAGGCCTTTGTGCGATTTGTATAGGCAGGTGGGTCTGTGGGGTAAATGGATGTGGGGAGATTGATGGAAGAAGGGAACAGTGGGGGAAAGCTGGTGGGGGGCAGGTGGTGAGCGGAAGAGCAGGTGGACGTTTGGAAGGACAGAGGGAGAGAGGTGGGAATGGACAGATCTGCGGGGGCAGGCTACCCTGACGCCCTCTTGGAAGGACTGTGTTGGGAGGCAAAGGCTGGGTCATCCAAGCCCCAGCATGCATGGGGCCCCTGTGAGCCAGGCATGAGCAGAGTGGAGGGAAGACACTCCAGTGGGCTGAATCCCAGCTGGGCAGATGCCATGACAGATGCCACGCGTGGGCACCGGTATCCCCAGTGGTGAAGGGCACTCAAACTTGAGGGAATGAGCAGCACATACTGACAGGAAGCACATCGGGGCCTTCTGCAGGCCCCAGGGAGGGTGGGAAAGGACCCAGAGAGTGACCTGTATCCAGAGCACAGAAGGGGCAAAGGGACAGTGAAGTCATCAAGTGTGGCCAGATGTGGACTTAGGCCTTAAAGCCATGAAAGCCATGGAAACATTTTAAGGAAGAGGGAGGTGGGCTTGGTCTGGCTGGAGACAGAATGGGTCTGACCTGTGACATGCAAGGGCCTTGTGCCCTGTCCAGAGCCCACCTGGACAAAGCAAACCTTTTAGAGGCCAGTGTGGAAGAGGGCATGGCAGTGGGCTGGCTCTCAGAGATGACGGTGGACATGCCCTGAAATGGGGGTAAACATGCCAGGAGGGCAGACAGCGGCTTAGAGGCTGTGAGAGAAGGCGGCATCAGGCATGACTGGCCAGCATGCAGCACCTGGTGGCCTTCGCCAGCTCTGGGCAAGGGAGAGCAGCTTCCGTATGTAGTCAGGTGTGCCTCCGGCAACAGCGCGGTGTGGAGATCAGACGGGCTGCGCGATGCCACACTTTGAGCGACCCTGCGGAGTGGTCCTGGGAGCAAGGTGCGCAGGGGAAGTGAGCATGGAACAATCACAGCAGGAGGAGCCCAGACCCACCCACCGGGAGGTCAGAGGTGCTGCAGGAGCCCCGGCAGCTTCAGAGGAGAAACCGGCCCCGGATTAGGGATGGGAAAGCTGGCCTAGTGGCAGATGGGGTGGCAGCCACACGGAGTGGTAATGCTCATTACAGGCAATGTGCTCAGGGGCCTGCTCTGTTCGTTATGACCAGAGTCCTCGGGGACCTGATGCTGTCTCAGTCAACCCAGCCTGGCCGAGGGCAACTTCCCTTAGCAACGGGGTCTCTCCCAGTGGGTACAAGGGCAGGTGGCCTTGCAGAAAGGGCCAGGGCCTTTGTTCCTACACTTGCCTAGGGTGTGGCCCAGTGGAGGGATCCATCTGTTCCTCTTAGTTGAGCTGAGCTGAGGGACCTGGTCAGGGTGATCTTTACTGTACACCTTGAGCCCCGAGCTGACCATCATACAGAGGTGGCATGGGAGCCTCTTCTGCAGGGGAATACGCACGCTGGTCCTAGAAAAGAGTTCTCTGGTGACCAGGAGGTTGCTGGCAGGGCCAAGGGCAGGTCAGGGAGGCCAAGCCCCCGCTGGAGCCAGGCAGAAGGCCCAACGCCAGGCAGGGCCTGTTCCAGGCTTCCCTCCTTGGTCTGCCTCCCAGCGACACAAACCTCTTTCTGCCCTGGCCCAAGGAGCTGGGGTGCAGAGCGCCGGCCAGCCGCCCAGAGGTATGAGCCTGCAGCCTCCTCCTAGGCCCTGCCCCAGCCCCTGCCCCATGCGCATCAGGGAGGACCTCCCCAGAGGCCCCAAGGAGCGGCCGGGCCTCCCCTCGGCGCGGGAGAGCTGCGCAGGCTGAGCGCCCCCTCCCCGCCAGGCCTACCGGAGGAGGGTGCAGCAACTCCTGCAGGCCCTGCGCCAGAAGCTGGCCGCGCCAGACCAGGTGCCCAAGAGCCTAGCGGGAGCGGACAAGCCCGTCTCCTGTCAGGCCAAGCCGCAGGCCTCCGTCCCTAGGAAGCTCCTGGTCTTCTGCAGCGACCCCTACACTCTGGCGCAGCAGCGGACCCGCGTGGAGCTGGTGAGCGCCTCCCGCCCACAACCCGGACTGCGGCCCCCCGGCGGTGCTCAGTCCCAGGGCCGCCGCGGGACTGAGCCGCTCTCATGAGCTGGGGCTCCGGGCACAGCGCCCCTACCGACCAAGGCCGCTCCTCTGCCCGCAGGAGCAGCTGCGACACATCGGCCGGAGGAGTTCTTGCAAGCCTTCGCGAGCAAGGATGAGCCGGGCAGCGCGCAGGTGAGCGCGGGCGCGGGGGCAGGTGCTGGGCTCCGGCAGGTGCTAGGCTCCTCAGGGCGCACGGAATCGCGGGGCGGGGCGCCCTCTGGCGGCCGCACGGGGAAGCGCTCGGAGGTCGGGCGGTGTGACCCGTGGTGCAGCCTAAACCCGCACGTTTTGTGCCCTCGTGCCTAGTAAGGCAAGGTCTGCTGTGATCTGGGATGCTGATGCAGGAGGATCACAAGTTCGAGCCCAGCCTGGGCAGCTTAGTGATTCAGCCAAACCCTGGATCAAAATTAAAAATAGAAAACAACAAAACAACCTTCCCCAAATGCTCTCTGCTCATCTGAGTGCAGGAACAATTTCCAGGAAGAGGGGGACACACAGGAAGGAGACGCACCCTGGGAGGGTTTTTTTGTGTGTGTGTGTGTGGTGTTTCCTGCGTCTGAGTGTTTCTTACATTGTGACGTGTGTGTCAGGACTGCAGGAGTCGGTTGTCCTGTCCCACTGTGGGTGAACCTTGTGTTGTCTTTGCTGTTGCCAGTGTGGCTGTGGGAGTGTTCTGACACGCGTTTCTGGCACACATGGGGTGCACATTTTCCCCAGGGCCTCACTTCTCAAATGCTTTGTTCTCAGGACCCCTTTACTTGCATAAAAATTATTGAAGGTGGAAAAGAACCTTTGGCTATATAAATTATTTCTGTCCGCATTTATGGTGTTAGCCATTAACACTTCTGACTTTTAAAAACACTTGCAAATAGCTACCATAGCTAATCACATGTTTATCTAATTAACATATTTTCTGAACCTTAACTATATTTCCATAGAAAATCACGGAGAAGAGTGAAAGGGGTTTTCACAAATCTCTGTAGCACCTGACTTCTCGGAAACGGTGAGATCCTCTCATCTTCTGCCTTCAGTCTCTCAGCACACACTGTTTTGGTTAAAGAAAACCCAGCCTCACACAGACAGGTAGTTGGAAGTAAATATTCTTGTTAGATACTGCATTAAAACTTAGCAATGAGGAGTTTTTAAAGATTCACTATAATATGAGGTCTGAAGTTGAAAGCTTGAATTTTATCAATGGCAACAGAAACTATGAATTGTTTTCCTTGAAGTGTCAAGTTTGCTTTGTTCATTTTAAAGGAAACATCAGCCAAATACTGGGGTCTAGAAAGAGAGAGTCTGCTAGTCCTCCCACGGAAAAGCAGTGTCCTGTGAAAGTGGGCCCGGAAAGCACTGGTCAACCAAGCACTTGTCCTTGGGACACTGTCAGGCTCGGGCCTATGGGAAAAGCACTCTGTGTATGCCTGGTTTTGTCACATCAAATATGTATGAAAAAGATGTGATGAAATTAAAAGGTTTTGCCTCACTGAGGGCATCGCCAAGCCGGACCACATTATCGTCCTTCACTGGGCAGCTTACCCACTGCTTCGCGCCGTCACGGAAGAAAGTCACATCGTGCTGTCTTTTTCACTCATCCCTGCTCCAGGGCACTAATGTTGGGTTAGTGTTTGGTAGTTGTAACCATGTCTGAGACTAATGGTGACTTTCCTTTCTGACACTATTCTTGGCTGGTATTTGGTTTCTATTTCCCTTTATTCAGGATTAAAAGTTGGAATTGCCCCTCCCTCAAGCGGGAACCCCTAGGCTTGGTGAACCTTCCAAGTCTAAATCTTGGAGGAACGTTAGCAGCACCCGGTCCCCATGCTGGGGAGCAGAGGTCCACCTTTAGCCTGAAGGATGACAGTACAAAGTGCTGTTCTTGGAATTCTGAGTCACTCTGGGGTTGTGCAAGTTGGGTATAGTGGTCAGGCTCAAGGTGCGCTGCAGCAGACAGCGGAGCACGCTCACGCCCTCAGCCAGGCCCCAGCAGGGGGCACCTGAGTAGATGCCAACTCGCTGGTGGTGTAGCCTCGCCCCCTGGCCCTTTTTGGGCCCCAGGAGGCCTGCTGCAGGGGGGATGGGGAGCAGTACTGCACAGTACCGGACCCCTAATCCCGGGCGAGTGAGCCTCTCTTCCCCAAGCAGGAGCCAAAGGCCAGAAGGCAGGGCAGCCGAGGGTGGGAGCGTCACTTACGAAGGGAGACCTGCTATATGTGGGTGCCTGGCCCCACTGGATTCCCACAGCTACTCAAGGGTCTGGCCTGAGCATTGTCATTCCCCAGATTAGAAGCCTGAGTCTCAGAGAAGAGACTTCACTGTCCACTCACACTATGAGGAGGTGGCAGGTCCAGGAACTAAACTGCAGCCTGCCTGGTGTGAATCTCATGGTCTTTGCATACCAGGCTGCCCCCTGCCCCACTCCAGAACCCAGTGGAGCTGAGTGGCAGCCAGGGGCACCAGCTTACAGCCCAGGAGTGGACTGTGGAGCTAGAGGAGCTAAACTGCAGTGCTTTGTTCCATGCATGCAGGGTGAGCCTGGGGCAGGTGGGCAGGCCGGGACTTTGTGTCCCTATACTCCAAGTCTCCTTCCAGCGCCAGGGTGTGGGATGCTGGGCATCCAGTCTGGTTAGGTAGATGGTTTGTAGGTGTGTGTTTAGAGGAAGGGAGGGAGGTCAGGTCTGTGGGGAGATGCAGGGGTGGGCGGAAGGAAGGAATGATGGCTTCTGGGTGGGTGAGTAGGTGGATGGGTGGATGGGGAGAGATGGATGACTGATGGTTTAACGGGTGATGGATAGATAGAAGGAGGGATGGACGTGGATTGAGGGAAGCATGGGTAAATGAGTGGACACTTAGAGATGACCTCGCAGTTGCCATCCACACCATCTCAGGTTGCAGCCCAGAGAACTCGAGTGGAGTGGTCATAACACTTTTCTTTCCTTCCTGCCGTGAGCTTCTGTCCCCCTCTCCCAGGCTGTCATAGTACCCACTTCTGCCAGTGGCCTGTGTCCTGAGCTGGGTCCTAGTTCATTGTCTCAAATTCAGGAAGCAAGGGCAGTAGGTTTTCAGTCACAAAGACTTTGTGGGGACGGGGGAACAGGCTAGATAATGATGGCAGCCTGGACCCACACCGATGTGGAGGAAGTAGTGAGAAATGCTCATGTGAAGAGGGTGCCCGTGTTATAGAATCTGTACCAAACATCATGGAAAATGCTCTGCACCAAGGCTTTAGCAAGCAAATTTTATTACACCGGAGGGCAGGTGGGAACCAGGTCCAAATCACCAGCCCCAGCTTAGAGTAATATAGCAACTCATATACATTTTGTAAGCAGGAAGTACAAAGTTGATAACGAGTTAGTCTATAATTGGTTACATATGTTTGGTCACTGACCCGACCCGCGGGTAGTCAACGGAGACTCTAGAGGGGGAGCGGGGATTAAAAAGAGACAAGAGACACAAGAAATGGAGACAAGACAGGATTCTGATCAGGTCTCATTTATTGAGCGAAAGCCTCGGGTATATATACAGTGCGGAATGGGGCATTGGACGTCAGCGGGTAACTAAGCAACGGAGGGAGGTCCAAACATCACGCGAGGGTGGTCCAGGCATCAGGCAATAGCATGTGACTATATCACGCAATAGCACGTGATTTACAGGAAACAGAAACTTAACTTAGAGAAAATAGAAACTCAGGATAGAAACCGAAACTTAATTCAAGAAGACTTTTAAGATGGCTGATACATTACAAAATGGACGCCGACAGTGTGTCTCTCAGCGGTCTCCCACAGGTCCCCCTTTTTTATTTTATTTATTAAAAAGACCAATATTCCTTGAGGGGACTGTGCCTGTCTTAGGTCAGGATGCTTTCACGTGGGACCAACTTATACCTTACCCGTCATTGGAAAGTAAGGCTGCAAAAAGCCTAGTTCCTGTCTTGGGTGGTGGTTGGTGATACACGTGAGCTCCAGTTGCCGGTCTCTGGCTATCCAGTCCAGCGCACCAAGGTGAGAAAGCCAAAATAGCCCGTTGATTTTACTGGGCATCGTCATAATCTGCTTTCTCAAGGTCTCTATCAGCCATTTCAAGCCTGTGATAATGGATCTGAATTTGCTGCATTTTTATAGCGTCCATTTGTTGTCTAATAAAGGCCATCAATTTGTTAAAAAGACAGGGTCCGAGTGAAAGAAGGATTAGCAACCCGAGTAAAGGACCTAGTAAGGGAAGGATGTAGGCCAAGGCTCTGTTCCATGCGCTCCAGAGTGGGTTTTCGAATAACTCTCTTCGTCTCTTTATCAGGTCTTCCTGGAGCCTTTTTATCTTATCTCAAACGATGCCGGACTTGTTTATATAGAAGCAACAGCGTTCCTGCAAGGCCAAGCAAATCCCTCCCTGTTCTGCACTTAAAAGATCCAATCCTCTTCTATTTTGGAGGACTACCTCCGCTAAGGAATCTATTTGATCTTGAATATCTTGACTAGTACTAGACAAGGCCTGGACATCATCAATCAATTGATTAGAGAGCTTGACATAAGAGTGTACAGCAACTCCTCATCCTGCCGAACCTGTGGCCAGGGCTCCTGAAATTCCTAATCCTACTAATAAAGGAATAAGCATAACTGCTCTCTTTGAACGGCCTGCAGCATAATCAAGGCTGGGGATGGGAATGGGTTCATCCCCAGGTATAATTTCTATGTCAGGTAATAAGGTAGCTATAGCACATAGCCCTGTCCAATTGGTAGGTAAGAAGGTAAAAGCTATGTTTCCTCCACATATGAATATTTGTCCTTTAGCGGGGCAAAGAGAGGAACTATAATTAACTGTATTACTACATTTGGCAAAGGTGACAAATCCGACATCAATTCTATAACTGTTGTTTAGGAAACCTCCTTGTACACAGGAGGTAAACTTAAATGCCAAGGGTTGAATTCTAAATGGTAGACCAGCGGTGCAATTAGGGTATGTAGGGTTTACAACATTATGTGGAGTGAAATTTGAAGGAATGGCGAGAGGCATGAGAGTACCTAAAGTCATGCATAGCCAACAATCTTTAGCTAAGTTAGGGTTAGAGGCGTTAAGAGCCATTAAAGTGGCCATCAGAATGTCTGAGGTTTGGGTGTCTAAATCAATTCCTCGTGATTTGGGGAGTGCTAGAGGGTGATAACTGATCTTTGGAGATGTCCGTTTTGTAATGTCTTCTATTCGTTTTTGCACCTTAATTTCTCTGATTCTGTCTTGCGGTCCGCCACCATCAGAAATATGTATTGGGGCGACCTTGTTCCAGCACACCGGTTTACCTGGGGTGCCGTGGCATGAAGCCTGAGCATATTTATAATTTTTCAAAACCTGTGGAATAGTGGACCAGTCACCCCCAAAGGTGCCAGAGGCAGTGCGTTGTAGGATAGCTGTAAAATAGATCTTATTATTTAATCCTGTGCATTCTTGTACTGACTCATAACAGGAGGAGTGCATTGCCTCATAGTAAATAGAACATTCCTTGGGGCATGGTCCCGCTCAGCCATTGACAGTAGGTATCATCACAGGCTTGTAGTAACACACATAATTTTGACTGGAACCTTCCCCGATACTGCTAGTGTAGGTTAGGAAAGCTATTTTATTACCACAGTCTGTAGATCTGGTATATTGAGTAGGCTTAGTGGTAACAGTACCTCCTTTGCAATCACATGGGGAGTCGTATAGGTTTTTCAGGAGTGTGTTGTAATATAGGAGTTGTTCGCGATTCACCGGGGGACCAAAGCCCCCTTCTGTTGATGTCCATTCAAGCAGTAGTATAATCAGCCAAATCCAATTTTTTTGATCCATTATCTAGAACAGAAAACAGAAAAATATCCTCATGGCGAGCTTTTGTCCTTGGGATCATCTATAGGATTATCTATTTGTTTTACCAATTGTTCTGGTAACCATCTTGCGGATTTCATTTCTTTGGAGTACACACATACTGGTCCTCGGCCCCAAATGAGGACTGGATCTGGGCCATGCCATGAATTAGTTATAGGGTCCCTCCATAGTACGGAGGCAAATTGTTTTTGTGTTTCTGTGTGTCAGAAGCGAGTAGCTGCTGATTGTCCGTTGGCATCCAAATTTAAAAAATTAAGGATAAATAAGGAATGAGAAAGAATATTTCTTGGTGACCCCCTTGTGGGGTACCATTCCCCCGTTTTTATTTTATCAATGGTAAGCTTAAGGGAGAGATGTGCCCGTTCCATTATCCCTTGACCTTGAGGATTGTATGGGATACCTGTTATGTGTTGAATGTTAAGACGTTTGCAAAATCAAGCAAAGGCCGAACTGGTATAAACAGGGCCGTTATCTGTTTTTGGTTGTTGTGGGCATCCCAAGACCGTCGGAGCAGTCAGCATATGGCTAATTACATGTTTGGTGGCCTCACCGGTTTGGAGGGAGGCATAAATGAAACCACTAAAGGTGTCTATAATGACATGTGTATATTTAAGGTTGCCAAACTTAGGTATATGTGTAACATCCATTTGCCGCAATGCATTGGGTAATAATCCCCTAGGATTAACTCCAAGGTGTGGAATTGGGAGATCTGTGGCACAAGAAGGACAATTTTTGACAATTTGTCTGGTCTGTTCTCTAGTAATGGTATACATTAGCCGGAGGGTTTGTGCATTAAGGTGATGTAATTGATGGCTTTTTTTGTGCTAAAGTAACTTTATCAGTACTGTCAGTAGAAGCCAGTGAGGCCAATAGGTGGACTTGGCCTTGTGAGCAAGTAGTTAAGTCAGCTTTATGATTGCCTTCAACTAAAGGTCCTGGTAATTTAGAGTGAGCACATAAGTGTCCTATGAAAAAAGGATGATTTCTCTTAGTAATAATCATTTGTAATTGTCGAAATAGTCCTCCAGCGTTGGAGACATTTCTTATTTGACCAGCAGTCTCAAGTAGGGGGACAGAATGCACAATGTATGCGCTGTCTGTATAAATATTGAGTGATTTATTAGTGAAGGTAGAAAAAACAGCAATGACAGCATGTAACTCTGTCAATTGAGCAGAGGTGCTGTTTGTCTGGAATTGTACTGTTTGGTCTTGGCAAACATAGGCAGCCATGCCCGTTGAAGAGCTGTCAGTAAATACCAAGAGGGCATCTTTTAATGGGTGGAGTGTGGTAACTGTTGGAAAAACAAACTCATGTTTATTGGCAAAGTCAATGAGCTTGTTTGGGGGATAATGATTATCTAAGAGCCCCATGTAGGAGGCTAAAGCAACAGGCCAAAACTCAGTAGTTTGCATGAGCCAATTAATTTGATCTTTAGTATAAGGCTGTATAATGACATCTGGTTCTTTACCAAAATAACATCTTCCTTGTTCTCTGCCTAGAATTATGAGATCAGATACTGCTTGATAATATGGTCCAATGACTTTTTTGGGTGTGACAGGCAAATGGACCCACATTAAAGGTGCTGTCTGCCAAAAAACAGCAGTTGGAGATAGTGCTGTGTTACATATAATATACTGTAAAGGTTTGTCATAATCCATGAACGTAACAGTTTGAGATAGGATGGCCTGTTCCACTATATGTATGGCTTGTCTCCCCTCAGGTGTAAGCACACGAGGAGATGTGGGGTTGGCATCTCCATGTAAAATGTCATAAAGGGGTTTTAATTCTCCTTTAGTAAGCTTTAAATAAGGCATAAGCCAGTTAATATCTCCGAGGAGCTTTTGGTAGTCATTTAAAGTTTTAAGTTTATCTAATCTCAATTCTAATTTTTGTGAGGATACCTGTGACCCTCTCATTTGAAAACCCAGGTATGTGTATGGGTCTGTAAGCTGAACCTTATCAGGTGTGATTTGTAGCTCCTTATTAGACAGAGCAGCCTGTAATTCATCATAACATTGAAGCACTTTGCCACTATTTTGTCCAGCCACTAGGATATTGTCCATGTAATGAATGATATACATATCTGGCCAGCGATCTCTTATTGGTTGTATAGCCAGAGTGACAAAGGATTGGCACAGAGTAGGACTATTTGCCATGCCTTGTGGGAGGTCACACCATTGGAATCTTTTCATGGGCGCTCTAAAATTAGTAGCAGGCAAGCTGAAAGCAAATCGTTTTTGATCATCGGGATGTAAAAGAATGGTGAAAAAACAATGCTTTAAGTCTATGATGACCTTGAAATGACCTAAAGGTATAGCAACAGGTGATGGAAGGCCTGGTTGTAGAGCACCTATTAGCATCATGGTTTTATTTACTGTTCTAAGATCCTGCAACAATCGCCATTTGCCTGATTTTTTTTTTGTACAACAAAGATAGGAGTATTCCAGGGCGAGTTGCTAGGAATTATATGGCCAGCTTCAAGCTGCTCCTGCACCAGCTGTTGTGCAGCCACTAAGTTTTTAGAAGTTAGGGGCCATTGATCGACCCATACAAGCTCCTCGGATAGCCATGTAATTTTTTCTGCATGGGTCACAGGAGTGTCAATGGCCCCTATGGAAAATGGCCTGAGCCTGCTCTGTCCACTTTCGGGATGGCCTCTATAGGTGTTGTTATTCCTGTGTTATGTTTCCCTAGGCTTTGGCCTGGCAAATATCCATTTTTCAACATCTGAGTAGTAACCACAGCATTAGGGCTACCCATAATCATGCCAATTTGAGACAATAAATCTCTTCCCCATAGATTTATTGGTAGACCAGCTATAACATAAGGTTGTATAGTGCCTTAATTTCCTTCTGCGTCTCTCCAAGTTAGCAGTTTTGAACTTTTTTCTGGATTTTGGCTTTGCCCTATGCCTCTTAGGTGGGTCATAGTAATATCTAAAGGCCAAGCTTTGGGCCAATCCTCCTTTTTAATGATAGTAACATCAGCACCCACGTCAATCAATCCAGAGAACTCTTTACCATCCAACCATAGAGACATGAGGGGTTTTTGTGTGGAAATAACTTTTGCCCAATACACATCTGACGAGCCAAATCTTTTATTACCCCTTTGTTGCAAAACTACTTTGTTAGGGGTTTGAATTAAGGGTAAAAGCAATAATTGTACAAACCTTTGTCCTGTCTGGATGGTACTAACGATTTTAGGAGAAGGTGTCATAGCCTTTGTTTCACCTAAATAATCATTATCTATGACTCCAGGATGAACTTGAATTCCATTGAGTATAGAACTACTGCGTCCTATTATGAGGCCAAAGGTGCCTTCTGGTAGAGGCCCAAAAATTCCTGTAGGGAGAGCCTGAACTCCCATTTCAGGAGTTAATACTGTGTGGGTGGCGGAACTGAGGTCTAGTCCTGCACTTCCTGTTGTGGCTCTGCAGAGGTCTGAAATGGATTGTTGTTTTGTGGAACAAAATTGAGTGCCCCAAAAATTTGTTTGAGTTTGGGGGCCTGGGGCTGGCCCCGATTCCCGTTTCCCTGCATCGGGGGTAATTCTTTACCATCAACATCCTTTTTTGATCTACGCTCACTAGACCAGTGTTCTCCTCTCTTACATCTAGGGCATATTCCTGGTGTCTTTGTTGTAGGGTTGTTAGTGGAACCTTTTTTGCAGTTCTTGGCAAAATGACCAGTTTCCCCACAAGTAAAGCATTTGTTTCTATTTTGTTGTGATAAGAATTGTCAGACTGTATACCCTTGTAGAGCAGCAGCCATAGCAAGACCTTGCTGATAAGCAGCTCCAATGTCAGAGCAGAGGCATATATAGCCTGTTAAATCAGTCTTTTTTCTATATGGCCGAATAGCAGCCTGGCAGGCAGCATTAGCATTTTCAAAGGCCAACTGTCTAACAGAATCTGTGCCTGCATCAGCACTACCGAAGATTCTACCAGCTGTGGTAAGTAAGCAATGGACAAAGTCTGCGAAAGGCTCATCTGGCCCTTGTTTAATACCAGTGAGAGAAGAACTCATGTCCCCTTTAGAGGGTAACTTCCTCCATGCTCTAGTAGCAGCTGCTTGAATTTGTGCATAAAGCCCTGCATCATATTGCATCTGGGCATCATTAGTAGCATAATTGCCATCTCCTGCTAGCATATCAAAATTCCATCCATTGCCTGCTTGAGCATTACGTCTAGCAGTATCCTTGCAGTTTTCCATATATTCTGATTTCCATAGGAGATAATCTCCTCCTGAAAGGGTTGCTCTGGCTAGTGTTTGCCAGTCCACAGGAGTAAGCCAATTAGTAGCTATAGAATCCAGGATTGCAGTAGTATAGGGAGCTGTAGTTCCGTATTGAGCTACTGCCGCTTTTAGTTCTTTTATCATTTTAAAATCAAAAGCGGTAAGATGGCGGTAGGTTTGTCCTTGTTCATCTCTTGTTTCAGACACTGGAAATGCTTCTATATCATCCAGTTTTACAATGGAATTAACCCGAGGAAGGGATTTTGGAATTATATCCCTCGCGGTCGGTTTTAGATTCTGTGGGGTATTCACTTTAGTTTCAGTTTGGATTTTAGATTTACCTATCTTTAATTCTTCCAGTTGAGCTATGAGATCTTGATGTTCTTTTTCTAATTTTATCTGATTTTTAAGGTGTTCAATTTTATTCCTCAGTTCTTTTTCAGGATCAAGGACTGGGTATGCTGAAGGGAGAGTGTTTGGATTGGTGCCATATGGCGGAGGACATTGGACAATGGGTGGCCAAAATGGCAGCAGGAGGGGCCCAGGCCGCAGCTCTGGATTATACTTGGCAGCCATTTCTTTCCAATTTACTTCATCATCGTCCATTTTAGTTTCTGTGACTTTCGACAAGTCAGGATATAAGTTAGTCTTAGGCTTAGCTCCTCCCAAGTCACAAGGACTAGATGTAATTTCTGGTTTTAGACCGGATTCAAACTGGTTTAAACCGGTTTTCAAAGGCCTCATCTTTTTTATATTGACCTTAGGGGACTCTTTGTTCTTAATTTGTTTGGCCTTTTCGTCCTCACTATCACTTTCAAAAGACATAAGGTCTTCATTTTCCTCATTTACATCTGTTTGTTCATTATTTATATCCTGTTTTGAAGTAGTCTTTAGTAAATCTTCCTGTAAAATATTTTCGCCCTTCTTGACCACATTAGCAACCACAGGATCACAATGTCTTTGTGATATAATTTCATCAATTAAATTCCAGTATGAAAAAGCAGTTACCGGTACCTTTTCTGGCCCAAAGGACGTATAGCAATCTTTAAATGCATCACCAACCCTTTTCCAACGCTTTGTATCAATTGTCCCCTCAATAGGGAACCAGGGGCAAACTTCTTTAATATAATCAAAAAACTCGTATAATTGTTTAAACTTAACCATTACTCCTCGTGCCTTTAAAGCCTTTCCTAGGCCTTCAACAAATATCTCATGTTGACTCATTATTTGTCCCATAATCGCTGTTCACTTACCGAGGTGTGTCAGACGCGGCAGGTTCCCATGTCGACCGATCCTCTTTTCTGTTTTCTATGCGCGCTTCCATGAACAGCGGCCGTTGCTGGATCCCCCGTGCTCAAGCCCCACGTTGGGCGCCACTTGACCCGACCTGCAGGTAGTCAACGGAGACTCTAGAGGGGGAGCGGGGATTAAAAAGAGACAAGAGACACAAGAAATGGAGACAAATCAGGATTCTGATCAAGTCTCGTTTATTGAGCGAAAGCCTCGGGTATATATACAGTGCGGAATGGGGCATTGACTTCAGCGGGTAACTAAGCAATGGAGGGAGGTCCAAACATCACACGAGGGTGGTCCAGACATCAGGCAATAGCATGTGACTATATCACGCAATAGCACGTGATTTACAGGAAACAGAAACTTAACTTAGAGAAACTCAGGATAGAAACCAAAACTTAATTCAAGAAGACTTTTAAGATGGCTGATACATTACAAAATGGACGCCGACCGCGGGTCTCTCAGCAGTCTCCCACAGGTCACGTTGTCAGGGAAGTGTGTCCAGGGCAGGTTTAGTCAGAGGGGCCATTCATCATGAGGCAGGAAGGTCTGGGGGAGTCAGTAAGACTGGGTAAGAATAAGTGTGTCCTTGACAGGGACAGCCTGTCTTGGGTAGATAGTCCTTGAAACAGGCTAACAAAACAGGATATGTGTGCTGGCCATTGTGCAGCTGGCCAGAGCTAAGTCAAATTGTCTCTGAGTTGCAGCTGGGTAGTTTGGTCAAGGCCGGCCAAGTCTGATGGCCCAGTTATGAAACTATAGTTTTAAAATCTTCTATTGCATTTCCTCCCCTGTGTTTTTATAGGGAAGATTCTTCCTCAGCTTTAACAAGTTGGTAGGAGGGGGTAGTCCTTAGGAGGAGCTGGCAATGTAGGGCCTCAGAGTGCTCAGACAGAAACTGGGTTAGGATGCAGATCACACGGAGACCCAAGAGCAGGACCATCAGAAGGGCCATTAAAGGCCCAAGTAAGGCTCTGCCTATGGGGGAAAACGTCCAGGGAATCCCACCAAGAAGAGACACCCAGTCTATCTTTGGCCTTCTGTTAGAGGCACTTTCACAACTGGTGGGAGTTTTCCTTGATTATTCCTGGCTTGTTAGCATAATAACAACATTCCTCTTCTAGGAAAAGATAGGTCCCCCCATCTTGTACCAGGTGAAAGTCTCTATTCGGCTTGTAACTAAAGATCTGTCAAGATTCCAGCCTAACTCAGCCTGGAGATGTGGGACAGGGTTCCAAGGTGGGCTCTGTGATATTGGATATTGTCTGACAGCAATAGGAGTGGTGCCCAGTGTGAGTTCAGTTACCAAAGGGGCATGGTTGGTGGTTAGCCCCAGTGGTGAGTCTCCCACCCATACATCTGGAAACAGGAATTTAAACCCTCAGGGTTACAGTCTTCTGGCATTGATATGGTCACCATTCTTTTTCTTGCAGCACAGTCAGAGTCAATATCAAGTCTGGGGTAGTGGACTTAGGCACAAGAGATGCTGTCTGGTTTGGGGCAAAGGAAATACTTGCTCCCAGCTTTGGGAGGAGGTCTTTTCCCAAGAGAGGAATAGGGCATTCAGGCATGTACAGGAATTCATGTTTGACAAAATATCCACCGATCTCATAGGATCTACTTTGGCAAAACTTTTTCTCAGTGGGGCCCCAGTGGCACCAACTAGTTGAATCTTCCACCCTGAAGGAGCACCAGGCTGAGTTACAACAGTGTTCGGCCCCATTGTCCACCGTAAAAGTCACTGGTCTTCCCCTGATTTTAGCAATGACCGTGGGCCCCCAGGGTCCCAGTCTTATGGAGCCCCCTATTCATCACTGTTGAAAGGTGAAAGTAGGGGCTCAGGCTGTGGCAGGCTTGATTCTTTAGAACCTTTTTATCTTCCAGGCAGGGGGGATATTTGTCTTTCCAATGCCCTAGTTGCTTCCATCAGGCACACTGGTTTGGAGCCAAAGTGTAGGGGCCACCGCCTGTTTCGAATTGAGGACCCTGTGAGACCTTGTTGTTGTCTTGGCTCTGGCAGTTTGGGGTTCATTTTTCTGGGGTTTCTCTGGGAGCAGCTTTCCCACGATCGCAGCCAAAAGGTGGGCCCTGTGGCCTGCCTCACATGTATGTTCTTTCTTTTTTTCCTCTCTCTCAGTTTGTAAAAACCTTCTGGGCTATCTGAAGCAGCTAAGTGGCATTCATGCCAGCAAACCCGTCTACTTTTCTAATCTTTTTGCAGATGTCAGAGGCACACTGTGTCACACAGACTGAATTCACCATCTGCTGACTTTGGAGGGCCTCGGGGTCAAGTGGGGAATAAGTTCAGTATGCGCAACATAGTCTCTCATAAAGCTTAGCAATTAGCTTTCATCAGGGACTTGGATAACTTTAGCAAGCTTGGACATGTTAGTATGTTTCTTCCCTCCCTCCTTTATTCCTGCCAGAAGAGCCTCATGACATTGTCTTAAAGCATCAAGGCCTTGTGCAGTATTGAAATCCCAGTTTAGACAGCTGAGAGGGAAGATGGTGTTTACCCAACCAACAGGGTCAACACAGTGTCTGGAATTCTAGCCCTTAGCCAGGCTCATCCTCCCTCAAAAGTATGGGCACACTGTTCCGTGCTGAATCTGTTGGCAGTCATCCCAGGTGGGCTGATGTGTGCAGAAGATTGAAGTGAGGAGGTCAATCGTGGCTTGGGGCTTTTCTGAGTAGGAAGGAGTGTGACGCCTCCAGCTGAGCAGACCAGTGGAGCTGAGAGGCTGGGGGTATAAAGCAGGCTGTCGGTCTGGTCCCCCTTGACCACCAGGATATGCCTGGAGAGGCATCTGGAGATGTGCAAGTCAGTGGCTGATGGGGGTTTCTTTGGGTGGTTTTCGGGGACTAGGCAGCCTCAGGAGTGGTGCAGTTGGAGGAGATGGCGCAGTGGAACCTGGGGGGCTGGCTGGTGGCTGTCTGGGGGCTGCCTCTGCAGGCAGTGGTGGCAGCAACTTCAGCAGGTTTTGGTGGTCACTTGCATGTGGGGGAGGCAAGTCCTCATAAGGGTTGTCAAAATGGATGGGATAAATCTGCTCAGTCTTTGGAGTCATCTCTATAGGGGACTTGTGACCTGGGCAATTGGCTTTGACCACCAGGGGAGTTCCTTTCTCTTGACAAGCACAGGCATGAAGCCAAAGTGGAAGGCTCTGACACAGTCCAAGCCAGGAACTGATATCAGGGAATTGATCAGATGATCATTTGGTTTGGAGTCTGTTATTTTGTCCCAAAGTTAGATAACAACTTTCACATCTAGAGTTCCCTCCAGTGGTCACTCAGGACACAGGTGTGGCCATTGAACCTCACAGAAAGAGCCACTGAGCTTTCATTTTTTTGCTATAGTTGTCTGATAATCCTTTCTAGAAATTTTTCAGCATACATTCAAGGGGGTAATTTTACTCTGGCTTGCACCCATTCTGACTCCCGGTAGTGTGTGAGCCCTTGAACAGTGGCACAGCAAACAAGGCACCTGCCCAGCTCTTTCCAGTGTTGGGACTGTCCGGTCTAAGGAGAAGCATTGACAGGTTCTCCATTTTGTCCCTGTCAAGACTCTAAAGAGATCTTGCCATTAGACACATCCATGGAACCACAGGTTAGGGCCCAGTGACGCTCCGTGGCTCTGAGCACCCCCACAGGGCCGGGCACAGACAAAGTGACCTATTGCTTATGTCATCATGTCACCCATTCACAGTCATTCCTCACACTCACACACAGGGACACAGAGGTTAATAAATTCCAGCCCCCAACCCCACAGGCAATCTAACTGAAGGTGACTATTCTGACTATTCTAACACAGGCAAGGAGGGATCAAATCCTCCTTCATCTCACACAGGGAATGGAAACTGACAAACTGAGGGGTGTCCCAGGCAATTCAGAGGGCCTGAACCAGTTGTGTTCCTTCTCCTTCCATTGGTCCAATGAGGTCTCTGCTACTGTGTAGGGGCTCCAATCCAAGACTGCCAAGAAGACTCTGAAAGGAACCAGAAGGTGTGCCTTATCTGCAGGTTAGAGGGCAAATTGCCACTGTGGCAAACAGGCCTCCACTGGTAACTCCAATGGCCAGCACAGTATTTTCCCAGCCAGGGCATCAAGAATGTTGTAGAATCTGTACCAAACCAGATGGAAAATGCTCTGCAGCAAAGAGTCAGAAGGCAGCTCTTATTACATCAGAGAGCTGGGGGGAGCCAGGTCCAAATTGCCAGCCCAGCTTACAGTAAAATAGTAACCTGTATACATTTTGTAAGCAGGAATAGTTGGTAACAGGTTATTCTATAATTGGTTACATGTATTTGGTCACATGTTGTTAGGCAGATGTGTCTGGGACAGGTTACTTAGAGGGGGCCATTCATGGTGAAGCAGGAAAAACTGGGGAAAGTTAGGGCCCAAGCAAATGGGTACGATTAAGCATGTCCTTGACAGAGAAAGCCTGTCTCAGGTAAATTGTCCTTGAAATAGGCTAGCAAAACAGGATATGCATGCAGGCCATTGTGCAGCTGGTCAGACAGAGTTGAGTCAAATTATCTCTGAGTTGCAGCTGGGTAGTTTAGTTGAGGCCAGCTGGGTTTGACGGCCCAATTATAAAGCTATTATTTTAAAATTTTCTGTTACACCCACAGTCCAGCCTCAGGGCCGAGGACTAGTTACTCAGCAGCTAAGGTGATGCGTTCATCCGGTTTGCCCAAGACAATTGCAGTTTTGTTGCTAAAAGTCCTGCATCCCAGGATCCCCCTCAGTCCTCGACAAACCAGGCATGAGTTACTCTACCACATCTGGGCCTGGGCCTGGCCCAAGCCACCACTAGCTGAAGATTTTCTGCCAGGTCCTGCCTCTCTGTGGGCCTCAGTTTCCCCATCTGCCCTGCAAAGCTGAGCCATTCATGGTTTTACAGAGTGGTCAGCATCCAAGTCCTCATCTCAAAGCCTCTGTCAACTTGGACAAGAGTGACCCCAGCACTCCCTGGGCCAGAAAGGCCAGAGCCAGGTGCCCTTTGCCAAGGATGGTGGGCAAAAGCTTGGCCCTGGTGAGACTGGCATGTGCCCCCAGCACTGGAGGCCAAGGGCAGAGGCTGCAGACAGCATGCTGGGACTTCCCTAACAGAGTCCCCTAGTGGGGCAGCTTAGAACAACAGAAACGTGCTCTAGTTCTGGAAGCCAGAAGGCCAGAATCAAGCATGAGCAGGCCATGCTTCCCCTGGGGCTGCACAAGAACCCTTCCCTCTGCTGGCCCCTGATAGCCATAGCTGTCAGCTCCCCCACCCCACCTTCTTCTCCATGTGGCTGTCTTTATCCACACAGCCATGTTGGCCTCTGGCCTCTGTTCATGAGAATGTGACAGGCAGCCACGGGGCTGTTCTAAGCCAGCATGGCCCCCACTTAACTTGATCATGTCTAAATCAGGACCCACATGCAGACAGCAACCTTCAGGGCTTGATGAGACCTGGGTTGGGGCACAGTTTGTATTAGTATGTCCTTCATCAGTACAATAAAATACATGGGGTGGGGATTTCACAAAATAAAGAGGTTTATGTGGCTCAGAATTTTGGAGGCCAGGTGCTGATCTCCCCTTGGCTCTGCTGAGAGGCCTTTGGCTGTATCAGCTAGTGGAGTGGGTCTTGGTGGGAGCCCTGCGAGAGGAAGCAATGCTTTGTGAGGCAGGAAGCCAGAGGGAAAGGATGGCTGTGTTGGTTTTGGGAGTTACTGTGCAAGGTGTAACAGTATAATACAGGACACACACTTTATATGAGTATTTATAAGTCACCCAAAGAACCATATAGAAAAGAGTGCAGGAAATCTGTCCACACACCAAGACCAAGGAATCCAGTGAGGGCCTGGGTCCTGAGACAATGTCCTACATGAGTCCAGATGAATACCTAGAGCTCATTACAGTGCTTCCCACGACTCCGGCTGGAGGCCCAGAGCCCACAACAATGTCTCATGCAATCCTGTTTCAGGGATCTGTGAAGGTCAAAAGGTCAACGGTGGAATCTAGAAAGTCTGTGCCAGCAGGATGAAGGATCTGTGCTAGCAGACTGAGGGATCTGCACTGGAGCTAGGAAGAGACGCTCAGAAGAACCAGAGCACCCCTGGAAGGTACCACAGCCATCCTCAGCAACAGTGAGGTCCCAAGCTCCTCCGATGATCAAGATGGCTGAGTTCCCATCAGGGAAGGCAATGCAGCAAGCTTCTCCTGGAGACCAGCAGCGCACCATCTTCCCCTCCAGAGCCAGGAAGCAATGCTCCAAGTGAGGACCAGAGCTCCCCCAAAGTGAACCAAAGCCATTCTCAGTGCCAACGAGGTCCCAAGCTTCTCAGAGGATGAAAACAGCCAAGTTCATCAGGAAAGCTGGCATGACGAGCTCCTCCAAAACAACCAACAGCTCCCACCAGCTCCAATAGGCTTTCTCCACTCCGTACAGCTTTAACTTTTCCTTCTCCAGTTCTGCCTCTTATGCTGCTGACAACAATCCCCAGGTGGGGCTCCCACACCCAGCACCACGCTTACCCAGTTCAGCTGGGGGTTATAAGTTGACCACCAGCTGTCAATCCACTGCAGTAGCCTTGTGCTTTTTTAATATAATACTCTCACAAAAATTCCCAGAGTCTCCTGAGAACTGCCCTCATCCCTCCCAAGAGGCACCCAGTGACCTCCTGACTCATTTTGTTCCCATACTGAGGACTGGACTCCAAGACACTGGAGGCCTGAAGGGACACCTGCAGACCTGAACAGCACTGGGTCAGTAGCAAGGCAGTAGCAGGGCAGAGCCAGCAGGCTCCCAAGGGCATTCTGGGTAGTCGGCAGGGTTCTTCCTTCGAGCTGGTAGGTAGCAGGTGCGCTGAGCAGGCACAGGGAGCATGCGTCAGACCCCATGTAACATGGTGCTGCTCCCTCACAGGCTCACTTCATAAGCCTCTCCCCTTGGGAAGCAGCAAGGATGTTTGCTTTTGCTTTCACTGTGTGTACATCACGATTGGATTATTAGCTCCAAGAAAGACAAAGGATGACAAATTATTATGTAGTTTTTATTTAAAAACAAAGAGGCCAGAGCGTGCCATGATAGTTAACTCCCCTCTGTTCCCTGCATGCGGCATGCTGTGCTCAGCCTGGGTCTCTGATCCCAGTGCCCGGGTCACGATTGGATTATTAGCTCCAAGAAAGACAAAGGATGACAAATTATTATGTAGTTTTTATTTAAAAACAAAGAGGCCAGAGCGTGCCATGATAGTTAACTCCCCTCTGTTCCCTGCATGCGGCATGCTGTGCTCAGCCTGGGTCTCTGATCCCAGTGCATGGAGCCAGGCCTCATGGGCCTCAAGCAGGAAGCAGCCAGGACCCCGCCTGTCCAGGCAGCTGGTGAGACAAATGCTCCAGGCTCTCCTCACTCTGCACCTTTCACCCAGCCCCCAGCAAGAGGGAAAGAGTTCAGCTGGTACCTGCCAGGGCCTAGGAGGAAACAGTCCGGTCCCCGAGTTCTAGTACTGTGCTTCCTTTCTGTCTAGCTTGCTCACTGCCCTTCACAATACAGTCAGCCTTTGTTATGGTTTCTTGTGGTTGAGATCCCAAGGTCCCCTGAAGCTCATGTGTCAGGCTTGGTCTCCAGCCTGTGGTGCCGTGGGAGGTGCTGGCATCTTAAGGAGGCAGGGCCCCACAGGAGGAGGTCAGTGGGAATGAGCTCTTTTTAAAATTTTTCTTGTACATGTTTGCAGTACACAATGATTATATTTCTTGTGGGGGTTTGTACATGTACAGAACACATCTTCTTTTTCCTGACCCCCTTCACCTCTTTTGCCTCTTCCTTCCCTCTATCTCTTGGTCCCCTTCCTTTGTGCAAAAAAAAAAAAAAAAACCAACCCAAAAAACCTGTCTTACTATCTCCCATTATCCTGCTTCGTTTGCTCTTTAGTGTTTGGGTTTCTCGAATGGGGAACCATGCAATGTTTAAACTCATGTGCCAGTTAATTACACTCAAGGTGCAGGCCTTTTCCTACGAATGACTCAAGTCTATCCTAATTTATGGCAGATCGATAGTACTGTGTGTAAATCCACATATTCTTTATTCATTTATCTGATGGACGTATAGGCCACTCCCAAAATTTAACTATTATGAATAGTGCTGCTATAAACTTGAGTGTGCAAGCATCACTGTGATATGACGTCTTTAACTCCCGCAGAAAGACACCTAGAATGGAAGCTAACTGGGTCAAATGGAACCTCTAGTTTTAGTTTTTTGAGGAGTCTCCAGACTGATTTCCATAATAGATGTAGTAGCTTACATTCCTACCAGTGTAAGAGCATTCCTTTTCCCCGCAGCCTTACCTACATTCCTTGATGATGGCCATTCTTTCTGAAGTGAAGTAGAATATCAGTGTTGCTTTATTTGCATTACTCTAATGGCCAGTGATTTTGACCATTTTTTCATGTATTTGTACTTTTTCCTTCTGAGTAGTGTGTAGAGATTGGTTCTCTTTTATGATTGGGGCCTTATCTGCTTTTGGAATCAGTGTAATGCTATATTTCCTGAATGACTTTGGGAATATTGCTTCCCCTTCAGTTAAATAGTTTGAGGAGTGTTGGTATTAGATCTTCCCTGAACCCCTTGCAAAATTCAGCAGTGCTTCCGCTGGGTCCTGGGCTTTTCATAGTTGTTAGGGGATTTTAAATTATTGGTTCAATCTCATTGCTTGTTTTGGATTATTGAGAATTTTTACATCTGCTTGGTTCAGTTTTGGTAATTCATATTTATTAGAAATTGTTTTCTCCAGGATTTTCCAATTTTAGGTTTTCAAAGTAGTTACCAGTAATAGCCTGGATTTTGGTGTTGCAATTTCACCTGTCTCATTTCTAATTGCATTGATATAGGTCACCTCTCCCCCTTTTTGGTAAGATTGTGTTATGGTTGATACATTGTGTCAACTTGGGGAGTTTGGAGGTTTAACTGAGTGGTTCAGCAGGAAGCCAGGGTGCTTACTTTGTACACATCCTGAGCCTGTGGAAGAGGAGGGCATGGAGACTGTGTGAGAGCTACACGCCCCCTGGGTGGGGGCAGGCTGTTTACAAGGTGAAGGAGAGAAAGAGGCTGCTTGCCTGCAGTTCCGCACATTTGCTGGTTGTTTTTGCTGTGCTCTGCTGCCCTGAACGTTTTGCCCTCTGCCATGTGCCACTCTGCCTCAGAAGCAGCCAAGTATGGACTGAAACCTGCACAAACTGTAAGCTAAATAAACCTTTCTTTCCCTCATTTTAGGTGTTGGGTATTTTGTCTCAGCAACGAGAAAAAAGTAACCAAGACAGATTGCCTAACGGTTTTCTATTTCGTGTGTTCCTTTGAAAAACCAACTCTTGGATTCATTGATTCTTTACATTGTTTTCTTAGTCTCAATTTTGCTAATTTCTGCTCTGATTTTTATCATTTTTATCATTTTTGCCATGTACTAGCTTTTGATTTGGACTGTTCTTGTTTTTCTAGGACTTTTAGGTCCATCACTAGGTTAATTATTTAGGCTTGCTCTGCTTTCCTGTTGTGGGTGTTCACAGCTGTAAACTTGCTTCCTAAGACTACTTAGGCTGAGCCCCCTAAGTTCTGGTATGTTGTACTGACTTTATTGTTTGATTCTAGGAACTAATTCTTGATTTCTTCTGTGATCCTATTAAAGAAAACAGTGTTTTATGTCTATATATAAAATTGTATAATTTCTGTGGGGTTTTTGTCATTGATTCTGGCAAAGATAGAGAAGATAGGAAATAAAAGAATGAAAGACAAAAGATTGAAAAATGAAGCAATGAAAGATAGGAGAGAAAAGTTTGATAAAGGACCCTGTTAAGAAGCTCGACAACTGGTAGAGTTAGATAAATGTGACAGGAAAGAACATATGAGAAAAAAAAGAAAAATAAGAATTAAAAACAAAAACCCCGGAGGAATTTTACAGAAGCCACGGAAAAGTGTGGAGGAAGAGGAAAATAAAGGGAAAGTTCAGGTCGATGAATCACAAAAGACAAGCAGGTGCTATCATCAGTTACATCTTCAGAGCAAGGGTTAGAGCAGTTATAAAGAGAAAGTAAAGACACTGAAAATCTGAGAAGAGAAGGACAACACTTGGAAAGGGAACCAGAGAAGGCAGAAACTGAACAATCTGCCTGTGTCACAGGAGTCAGGGTGTTGAAGACACAGTTGAATGAAACTCGCACTTAAAACTGAACAAAGCGAAAGACAGGAGATAGCAGTTGATTTGCATACAGCTCGACAGTCACTGCATCTTAGCCAGTCAAAAATAGGACAAGCTGCTGGAGATACTACTGTTATTGAGAAGAGTGGTGTTTGCCCAGAAATAGAGTCCTCTGAGAAGGAGATGATGTCTCTGAGTCTAAATCAGACTGTAACGCAGTTACGTTAGTTGCTTCAGGCTGTAAATAAACAGCTCAAAAAAGAGAAATGACCCTGCCAGGTTTGGAGTAAAGTAATTGGGAAACTGCTCATTGGCGGATAACAGAAGGCATTTTGTTATATTTTGCCAAATTAAAGCCTTATTTATGCTTTCACCCTTTCTACTGCCAAAAAAAGGGGGAGAAACCAATGGAGCAAAAAAGGGAGAAATTTGACTGTCCTGTATTTTGGAATAAGTGGTTTCTTTCCAAGATCCAGAGTCTTAGAACTCAGCAAGTCATGCTTTTCTCCACATAGCTTTACTACCTGTATGTTTATGAGGTGCACCCTGCTCCAGAAGCCCCTCTGTCCACTCGCTCCGGCTGCGACAACTTTCTGAGCTGAGGTGTGTCCTTGTTCACATTAGTAGGTGGGAAAATCAATCAGACCACTGGTCTGTACCGGATGCCAGCAGCAGGCAGTGGTTCAAGCAGACCGCTGGACTTCATGCCAGCACTCCGACTCAGCTGCCTCTGAAGGTGCACATGCCAGGCCTAGTTTCTCATCCCAAAGGGTGGAGCCTGTGTCCTTCCCAGCCTGAGTGTAAACTTCTCAGGAGGTCTATACCTAGCCCACACCCTCTCCACAACTGTCCCAGGCTGCCTGTCACCTAGTCACTGCGGGAGAGTAACACTGCGAAGCCTGAGGTAAAGTTGTTTCGTTGTTCTGTGGCTTAACCTTAAACAGTTCACCCTCTTCCAAAGTGGCTCCTGACTAAACGCTTTCTGGCAGTATAGTGAGAACTGTACCGGATTTCTTCTACCATGGCCTGCTGTGCAGAAGGATCACATTCAGAGTAATACTCCACACTTTTTTTCAGCTTACAATAGCCATGGGCTTTTCCTGGGATTGCTGGTCTAGTTCAGTGTTTGTCCCTGGAGCTCCTGAGCCTGGGTGTTTGCCTTGTGTTAGCAGAGTCAGGTTTCCCTCCTTGGGAGCTAGGGTGAGCTTCAGACCATTTCATTCTTTTTTCTGCATGTGCTCCATTTCACAGCTGCTTTGCAGTTTCTGGTTTTCCTGTCAATTCCTTCCCTATTCCAAGAAATCTACTTCTTTTTTCTTCTTCACCAAGTTGTTATTTTCTAGTTGTCTGGATTCTGGGTCCCAAAGATACTGTATTTTGCTGCTGACCACTATTCTGTCATTTTCAAGCCCCAGGAATGAGCTCTTGAAGGGGGTATTGGGATCTCTCTCTCCCTGCCCCTCCCCTCTCCTCCTTCCCAACTGCCATGAAACAAGCACCTTGCTGTACCACAGCTCCCCACCATGATGCTCTGCCTCAGTGCAGGCCCAAAAGCATGGTCCCGCAGGCCATGGCCTGAAACCATGAGCCAAATAATCACTTCCATTGTTTATCTCAGATTTTTTTTTTTCTGTGTTTGGAAACAGACTAACATAGGCTTATGAGTCACGAAGCCCCACGGCCAGCCAGGCTTGCCCAGGATTCCCCTGCCCTCTGCATCTTAGGGTGGAGTCTGAGGTCCCTGGGACAGGTATCTGCTGCCAGGCTGCCTCCTACTCTTGAGTCAGCCCTGTGAAAGCCAAGTTGAAGGATGACCTGCCTGGTCTTCCCTCCAGATTGTCATTCCCTTCTTCAGCCTGCTCACCAAAGACATCTACTTCCTGAATGAGGGCTGTGCCAACTTCCTTCCCAATGGACATGTCAACTTTGAGGTAGGGCCTGAGGACCTTGGGGGAGACTGCACCAAATTATGCCAGGAAGGTTCCCAAAGCAGGACCACTGGCCCCTGGACAGACTAATGGGAAACCCTGAGGCAGAGTACAGCTTTCAGGAGGGATTATTTCCCCTCCCTTACATCTGCCAGAGGGAGGGAATGAGCTTCACACACATGGATAGCACTCCATGCTGGGCCTTGTGCCAAGCAAGATTATTTTGGCCCTTAAGGAACACTAGGCTGGTGAGAAAGACAACCCTGTAGACCCCTGGTGACAGCCAGCAGGGTGATGCGATACACAAGCTCACAGTGTGTGGGTGTCAGGGCAGGCCCCTAAAGAGGGGCCTGAGCAGCAGGAGGGTGTTGTCAGCCAGAGGCCAGAGTGGGCAGAAGAAGGACTTCTGCTTTCCAGACACTGCTGCCAGCCAAGTGCCCCTCCTTCAGGATCCCAGGATCTCTCAGGCTGGGGGAGCCCACCTGTAAGGGCTCCACAGACCAGCAGCCTGTGTATCGCTCACAGGGCCACAGTGCCAGAGCTCCTGCACTCCTGAGAAGCAAGGCCAGGCCGATTCACTGTGTGCCAACCTCAGTGTGGGCCCCCGCACACGCAGATGCTGGAGTGGCTGGCAGGAGGGGTGGACGCTGGGCAGTGGCAGCAGGTGGTGCTGGAGCCAAGTGGAAGCTGCACACCATGCAGCAGGGGTGCCCTGCAGTCAGCAGGAGGGAAGGGACTGTCGTCCCATTAGAAAACCAGCCCCAGCCCCAGGCTCGCCTCTGCAGGAAGACCTCCACCATCCTGGCTGTGAGTCCTGGTCAGTCACTCGCTCTGTCTGCGCTCAGCCTCTCCCTCTGTAAACCACACCTCTGGCCACACAGAAGGGTTAGGAGGACCAGCAGGGCCTGTGCAGCCCCTGGTGCAGGCCTAGGCACGCTTCCCCAGGAGCCAGCTGTGCGCTTGGGGAGACTGTAGGAGCTTGGGCTGGGGTGCTCTCCTGTTCTGTAGGCAGCCCTGACACACAGCAGATGTGGGAGCCCCTGTGTTTTGACCTTCTTTAAATGTCCTCAGAACCTAGGCCAAGAGCAAGATAAGACCTTGAGGTCCTCATCTAGCCTGTGATGCAGAGCAGCTGCCAGGGCTGATCAAGGTGCCGGTGAGCAGGGTTCCCCACCCAGGCCTGGGCAGTGCAGCTCTGTTTTTCAAAGCCTTCCTACACTTGGCATGCTGCTTACAATTCAGCATGTCCACAGCGTTCTCCAGACCCAGGGCTTCCACGTCCATGGCTTCACCCAAACATGGATCAAAAATCTGTGTTTTTAAAATCACCTCTGACCTGATCTCCCTACTTCCTATTATCTGTCTTCTATTTTTTTCAAATGGGAAGGGGAACAAGAGATGGAGAGAGGACAGAGAAAGGGGAGGGAAAGGAATGAAGAAAAAGAGTTGAAAGAAAACATGAAGCTAGACCTTTTGCAAATGGGAAGGAAATGGAGGGAGAGAGGGTGAAGGAAGAATTAAGGCGTTTTATGTACAGGTGCCAACTCTACAAGGTGAATGTAATCATTATGCGCCGTGAGCATGTACTAATAAAAAATAAAGCAATTGCATCTAACCGTGCCAAGTGGCAAATGCCTCTTATCCCAGCTACTTGGAGACTGAGGCAGGAGGATCACAAGTTCAAGGCCAGCATGGATAACTTAGCAAGATCCTATCTCAAAATAAGAAGGGCTGGGGATATACATCAGTGGGAGAACACCCCTGGGCCTGATCTCCTGTTCCACCAAAAAAAAAGAAAATTAAAAGTAGTAAAAAGAAGATGAAAATATTTTAAATTGCATCTTTACTGGACGTTCACAGGCTTTTCTCTTGTTATTCTCCGACAAGCCCAACACAGCCGTTTACTGCATAGCACACCCCTGTGTTGGGCGTAGATGTCATGCAGAGGTGGGTTAGTGTCCAGGAGGAGTATGTCGGCCCTGTGCAAACACAGTGCCACTTTATGCAAGGGAACTGCACGTCCAGACTTTTGTATGGGGGAGGGGGGTGTCCTGGAATCAATCTGGGCTTGATTTAAATGTATCTGTCTCAGTCTATAATTATCACTTTCCATAAATGGGGTCAGCACAAAGACAAATTCAAATCAAGTGCTCTCCATGGCTAGCACAGACGAAGACTGTGGGCCAGGTTGCTGTCTCCCTGCTGCTCGGAAGGGTGAAGCCTGGGTTGGAGTCGGGGTCCCCAGGGTACAGAACTGTGAGGCAGTGCCCTCACAAAGCCTAGGCTTCCTGCTGGGCAGTGCTGCTGCCTGCTGCACAGTGGTGTGGCAAGCCAAGGAGGGGCTCTGCCAGGCCTGAGCTCACCAAGCTGCCTCCCTTCTGTGTCTTCGATGCTGACAGAAATTCCTGGAGCTGGCCAAGCAAGTTGAGTTTGTCACATGGAAGCAAGTAGACTGTCCCTCTGAGCAGAACCCCAGCATCACCCACCACCTGTACACGGCACGCATCTTCAGTGAAGACGGTAAGGTGGCCCTGGGCTGTGGACTATTGGGTGGCCCTGTAGTCACCACGCAGGGCCTGACTCTGAGCAGGGTTGCCCACCTTCTCCAGCTGAGGGGGCGGAAGGCTGCCCTCCCCTGGCCGGCCAGTACCACCTCAGCAACACAGGGTGGTGGGAGGAGCTGAGGGCTGGGCCCTGCAAGACCCTGGAACCAGGCTGCTTCCTGGACTTGGTTGGGAGCATGGCCCTGTTCCTTGTCAATAAGGTAGGGTAAGGACGAGAGCTGGGGCTCACATGGGGGCCCCCGCACTGGAATGACAGACCTCCCCACAGCTGGTGTGTTTGTGTGTGAGTGTGCGTGTAATACCCACTGACACAACAAAGGTGGTGTCTTTTCTCCAGTCTGCTGTTAATGTCTGTCCCTCCAGTATGTGGGCATCCCCACCTGGTCATGTATCAGACACAAACTTGCTTGCAAATTTACTAAGTGGACAGACCCCTGCCACGCTCAGCTCAGCGCTCAATGTTCCCGGGAGAAGGATGGTGAGAGGGATGGAGGAATAAAGATCAGAGACAGAAAGGTGAGGTCGGGCGAAGCCCTCTCTGCAGATGGGAGGGCAGGAGCTGCTCAGCCACCACAGTACTTTTATTTATATAATTTGGTGGCTCTGTGTCACATGACATCACTTTTGCCTAGCAGCTGATTGCTTGGATCACCTCAGGAGCTCTTCCTTCTCAGACCCGCCCTGCCTCCACCCTGCACGTGTGGTCAATTTCCAGCTTCACTGGCTCCTTACAGATCCTGGAACCCCACTTTGAGAAAGAGAACATTCTGGAGCCACAAACACTCAAGTAGCAATGTCTCTGAGAGGCCAGGGGGCCAGTGCTTGGCTCTGTTCACCAGAGGAGGCCCCCACCCAGCCCATGGGACCCACGGCTCCTCAGCACACAGTGGAGTGCATGCCACAGAGGGAGCACTTGCCACACCCCCAAAAATTAGGGAAAAGGATTTTTCATGATTTTGCCTTGGGATACTTTCAACTTTTGTCATTTTACTTTGCATATTTGGAGCCAGGAACTTCTGGAGAGGACTTAACCCATAACTATACCACTGTCCCTGGACAGCAGATGACCAAATAAACCAGCCAGCTGCCCACCCAGGGCTGCAATCTGGGCAGCCCCACCTGCTGCATCTGTCCTGGCATCAGTGAGAGAAGCCACTCCGAGGCCAGGTGACAGTTGCTGAGCTGGGTGGGTAAAGCGCAGCAGCAGGCGCACAGCAGCCCCTCAGCCACAGGCACATGTGTCAGGACCCCAGCAGAGGCAGGGACCACAGAAGGCACTGGGCCCTGTTTTTCCTGCACACACAGCTGCAGTGCCTCTTCCTTCCTGTGATCATACTGTTTGCAGTTTGAATGTACAGTCTTTTCTCCCCCCTCACAATTTCAGATAGAAGATTTGTTCCTACCATAGAGCTTAGCAACTCCAGCCTAGGACTGGACTGTTTTCTTTCCTCACAGTATCATGGTGAGAATCCAGATCACACCATCCCCAATCCTGCAGCTTGGGTTCATTATTAAGTAAAGAAGAGTTCCTCATTCTACAGGACATGGGCCTGTGGTTGCGTGACAGTGGATCTGATAACCAGGAGGGCCACTAAGTGACCCACAGGCTGGTACTGCTGACAGCATGGACACACTGGACAAAGGGACACTCACATCCCAGACTTCACTGGGCTACTCACAATGGCACACATTCTACAACGCCCGGATTACTCACTTCTGGAATTTTTCTGTGTGACATTTTCAGATTGTGGTTGACCAGGGGTAACTGAAATGAAAGCTAAACCAAAGATAAAGGGGGACACCTGTACACTGTTCTTATCGCTGCCAGCACAAACCACCATAAAGTTAGGAGCTCATACGCAAGTTTATCCTTATGTGAAAGACTAAGTGCTTTCCTACTGTGATGAATAGCAAGGTGAGAATGTCTGTCTGCCCCACTCCTGGTTTCCATAGTGATACAGCACCTAGTTAATACAATAAGGTGAGAAAAAGGAAACAGCAGAGATCACAAAGGAGAACACTTCACGCTGTCCCTATTTGCAGGTGATGAGGTTAAAAAATCCCAAGGAATCTACAAAAAACTTCTATAACTAAAAGATGAATTCAACACGGTCACAGGATAAAAGACAAACATATAGCAAGTGATCGTATTTCTATGTTCTAGCAATAAATACATGGATACCAAAATTTTTAAAATATGATACTATGTAGCCAGGCCTGGTGGTTTATACCAGCACTTTGAGAGGCTGAGACAGGAGGGTCTCAAGTAGGAGCCCAACCTGGTCAACTTTGTGATTTTGCAAGACCCTGTTTTAAAATTTAAAACCAAAACAAAAACTGGAGACATAGCTTGGTGCAGAGACGCTCAGTTCAATCCAGTACTGCAAAAAAAAATAAATAAATAAAGTGTATGTGTAATGCCATTTCACTCAAAAAGTGAATTTTTTTATATCACTCAAAGAGTGAATTTTTTTATTTCACTCATAAAATGAAATCTTAGGTGCAAATCCTATAACACATGTACAAGATTTGTATATTAAAAAATTGTTCAATACTGAGATCAAAGATCTGAACAAATGGAGAGATATGACATTCATGAGTCAGAAGATCCAACGTGGCAAAAATGTCAACTCTCCTCCCCAAATTCTGTAGTGTTAATGAAATTTCAATAAAAATTCCAGGAAGATCTTTTGCATGATACACACAAGACTACCCTAAAGTCTATAGGGAAAGGCAAAGGAACTGGAATAGTTAAAATAATTTTGAAAAAAGACAAAATGAGAGAAATCAATGTCTGTGTTCTAAAGCTGACATACTATAGCCTCAGTAATCAAGACAGTGTGGAGCTGGGGATATAGCTCAGCGACACAATGCCTGTGTGGCAAGTGTAAGGTCAGATACAAACAAAAAAATCAAGACAGTATGGTACACAGATTGGTGGAACAACATAGAAAAGCCATAAACAGACCCACACAGATGTGCCCAATGGCTTTCAACAAAAATGCAGGGATGGGGATGTAGCTCAGCGGCACAAGGTCCCGAGTTCAATTCCCAATACAAAAAAAAAAAAAAAAAGCAAAAACAATTAATTTGAGGAAAGAAAACCTTTCTACAAGTAATACTGGAATATTTTTAACATCCATAAACTAAAAAGAAACCCAATATAAGTTTGATATCCTACACAAAAATGTTGATTCAAAATGGTTCAAAGGCCTAAATGTAAAATGTAAAATTCTAGAACTGGGGTGGCTTTCTGGGTACTGCTGGTTTGGGGACAGATCTCTGGTGACAGCTGTGAAGCAGGTCAGCAGGACCAGCTGGAGTCCTGGGGTCAATGGCGTGTGTGCAGGGAGTCAGGAGATAACCTTCAAGATACAGACTGCTGTACCTTCCAAAGCTTAGACACAGGGCTGGTCAACTTCAGTGGTGTGAGAACATCGTTCACTGGCAGCTGAGGCTCACACTGTGGATATAGATCTTGCCCCTGGCTGGCAACAATCTGACACTGTTTCCTGGGGGAGGCGGCCAGGCCAAGCCATAGCCCCATCAGCCCTGTCACAGGACTGTGGTCTAGTGTGCACTGCACTGTCCACGATAGTCAGGGGGTTAGGTGTGGTGAGTGCATTTGACACACAATGATTTGACCCCACGAAAGGTTTCTGGGGATGTGATCCCATCGTATCAGCAAGCATGAGTGTAGCACTAGACAAAGATTGTTCTTTTAAAATAAAATATGTAACTATTATATGACCTAGTGATTGCGCTCTTGAGCTTTTATTTATTCTAGACAAATGAATAGTCATGTTCACAAAAGAGAAAAACCTCTATATTCATTTTTAGCCACTTTACTCATCATAGCCAGAAACGAGAAACAGCCAGACGCCCTTCAGCGGGTAAGTGGTAAACAGCCTGTGCCATACCCACACCACGTGCCACACCACACAGGAAGGGACCTGCTGCTGGCACATTCAACAGGACGGGCCAATCTCCTGGGTATTTTGCTGAGTGGAAAACCAACCTCCCAAAATGACGTACTGTATGAATCCCTTTATAGACATTCTTAAAATGATCAGAGAAGCCAGGTGTGGTGGCACATGCCTGTAACCCCAGCACTCTGGGAGGCCAAGGCGGAAGGATCACACACTGGAGCCCAGCCTGGACAGTTTAGCAATGTAGTGACACCCTTTCTCAACACATAGATGATTGGCAGATAGATGAGGGGCAGCGGGGGAGGGCTGGAGGTACAGTTCAGTACAAAAGCCCCAAGTTCAATTCCCTGCTACAAACAAGAGAGAGAGAGAGAGAGAGAGAGAGAGAGAGAGAGAGAGAGAGAGAGAGAGAGAGAGGCTGTAGAAATGGAGAGCAGATCAGGAGTTAAACTAGCTGGAAGGGCAGTGTGAGGGGCGCTTTGCTGAGTGCTGGGGCTCGCTTTCCCGGGTTTGCTGCCACTGTCCAGCATTGGGAGGAGGGTGTTATGCATATCATCAGTCCAGGAGAAGATCAAAATTCAAACTTCGCGGCTTGCTGAGCGCATAGCACCTCAGTAGCACTGTAAAATCTCCCTACTCTGTAGTTTCGCAGGTGGTTACCACCAGGGGACGTGGAGTAATAGGTCCCGGCTCTCCCTGTGTCATCTCTCACAACTCTGTGTTACCCTGCAGACAACAAGCTGGCCAGGTCAGGTGTACAACAGGGCCCCATCGTCAGTCACCTTGTTTAGTTTTACTTCCTACCTGTCTAGGTCTTTACTTGGCTTCTTACGAGAGTGACAGTCCAGAGAACCAAATGGAGAAAGAGAGGTGCGAATCTCTAAGGTGCATCTGTGCCAAGATGGGGTGGGAAGCAGGGGCAGGAGCTGGGGTTGCTTGGGGCCGGGGTGGGGACCAAGGACTTCCTAGATTCCCATCCCCTGCTTCCCTGGCTCAGCCAGTCCAGAGCGGAATCGAGTCAAGGCTGTGGGCGTTGGGTAGGACTCCGGGTCAGGGTAGGAAGAGGGGAAGAACCTGTGACTCCTGGTGGCCGGCTGCTGCCTCTGACCGGTCCAGATGTGTGTCCAAGGACCAGGAGCTCCAGCCCATGTTCCTGTGCCGGGAAGGGAGACACACTGCCATGTCCTGCCTGTCTGCCACTCAAACACAGCCACGTGGAGGTCAGAAATGGTTCCCGGCGGTGGGTACTGAGGGCTGGGCCGAAAGGGCTTGCAGGCGCCCATCTGCCTGCCCCCTGCCTGCAGCGGCAGGTGCGTGGGAAGCAGTGTACTAAAAGTCAGGGGCTCTCACCACTGTCCCCTTGCTTGAATCTGCGAGCTTCTCTCCTGGGGAGGACTTGAAATCTCAGGGATGAAGGGGGGAGGTGGAGCCAGCAGAGGCCCTTGCAGCCCTGCCTCTGGGCCTGGGCGCAGGCACGGGGAGCACCTCACGACTTGGAAGCCAGAGACCGCACCACGGCAGCCCCAGGGTTACAGGAAGCCTGTTACGGGACCTCAGCCCCCGCAGACTTGGCAGAGCCTCCGGGCATGTGGGTGGCGCTTGCCTCGGGACACCCAGTCTTCAGGACCATGGGGTCACACTGACAGTCAGTGTGTCCATCCTGGGCAACTGCAGCCCCTCGATCTCTCTGAGTGACATGTGCCACAGAAGTGCCACCCACCCTCTGGCTCGAGGGGCTCAGGAGCCTCTGTACTGCAGCAGGCATCCTGTGTCACAAGTGACCAGACTACAGCAGCTCAGAGTAGCCCCTGCCATCTCCTGAGAGGCCCTCACCTCTCCTTCCTAGGGGCTTACTTCGCAGCCTAGCCGGGGCCCCAGCTATTTCTGGGTCCTGCTGGTTTCGGGACAGCTCTCTGGTGACAGCTGTGAAGCAGGTCAGCAGGACCAGCTGAAGTCCTGGGGTCAATGGTGTGTCCACTGTGGCCCAGCCACCCAGCTCCCTGTGAACCTCAGCATCAGGATAAACACACGTTTGCACACCCTGCACGTCCACATGCACACTGTGTCTCTGACCTTCAGCCAGATGCAGGGCAACTTCTGGTCCGTGCTCTGAAAACGCTGTAGCCACAGTTTAGGAGCAGGATGGGTGGGGCAGCCACATCCAACCCATGGGCCCCAGTGCACACCAGCGCCTGGAGCACAGTGCATGCTTAGGAAGCCTCTGGTGACTGGGTGCAGCAAGCCCTGGGAATATGCTGTGACTGGAAGTACGTCTGTAGGCTTCCCGGTGCTGTGCTAAGACACCCGAAATGGGCTGCCTCTAAGAAAGGAAGGTTTAGTTCAGCTTCCAGCTGTGCCAAGGCAGCACATCATGGCTGAAGTGTGTGGCAGGAAACTGCTCGATTCATGGTGGCCAAGAAATTAAAGAGAGAGGGCAAGGAGCTGGGGCCTCCACGTTCCTTCAAGGCCACCCCTCCAACAACCTAACATCCTCCCACTAGGCCCCACCTCTTAAAGGTCCCCCCTCTCCCAGTGGCACATGGGCTTTGAGGGACATTCAAGACCCACACCATAGCAGAGGATGTAGGCATGGGAAGCAAAGTAGGTGGCTGGTGCAGGTAGAGGGATTGGTTCTCAACTGCTAGGTCCCCAAGAACCATTGAAGAGTCATAAGCTCCCTGACAGGCTCACATTCTTTTCCAGAAAGATGGCCCTGTGCTCAGTGTGTGCGCCAAGTGGGAAAGAGAAGGTATAGCTGAGGACAGGAGGCCAGCAGTGGACAAGCGGGCAAGGAGCGAGTGTGCAAGGCCCGGCTGAGGGGACGAGCAGATGGATGCATCAGTGGGTGTGTGGGTGGGGCAGAAGTGGGTGGAACAACGTCAGCGCAGCGGATTGCGCAAGCGCTGGGGTTGACCCCGTGCGGAGAACAGGGAGAGCGCCCGAGGCTCTGTTCTGCCCCTCACGAGAGCCGGCCCCGCGCTCCTCTGCTGCCGTCCTCACCAGCACCCACAGCCCACGGGCACCCTCCCTTTCTCTCACTCACGTAAATACTCAGAGGGTGGGTAGCCGGGCTGGCAGGTAGCAGCAGAGCAACATGGAGCCGTGGTTGGGTCACGCTGTGCATAGCACAGCTTGGTCTTCTCTGTCCGCAGGACGGATACAGACCACCCTCAGTGCAGGGGTAGCCAGGCCAGGTGGGGGCCTTGTGTATTCGCCACCATTCTCCAGACCCTGGGGAGGGGGACAAGGGAAGTGGGTGGCAGGCCCAGCACCTAAGCAGGATTGAAGTACTGCGTTTCCTTATCATACTGTGTTTTTAATTCTATCAAAATTAGGTGGATTTTTAATGCAATGGCTGCACCAGAGAAGAGGTAGCTTCTAGATTTGAACGATATTGAAGACTCACTACCACAGAGGGTGATGTCGGTGCCCAGCACTGGGTCCTGCCCTTCTATGACACGTGGCAGGCACCAGTGGTTTTTGTTCTCTAGTAATTTGTTGCCAAATTTCCAGTAAAATTTTATTTACAAAAACAGACGGCCAGCTCATGGACAGCAGCTTGCCGATTTAATTTTTGTGCTTACCCTGATGGCCAAGGCTCTGGCCCCTCCTAAATTCTGAACCTGGGTGGTGCCTCTGTGGGCCTGGCTGGGCTCTCTGGGCAGCCTTCCCGCCCCCATTTCCTCAGCCCCACACCTGCCCAGGCCACAGCCACAGCTTCCGCTTTGCCCTGGCATCTCCTCCTCCCTCACCTGGCCCAGCCGTCCCGGATCTGGCCTCAGGTTCTCTCCTGCTCGCCCTTCACCTTAGGGCCACCCAGCCAACCACTGCCTGCCTTGCTCAGACACAGTCCCAGTGAGGAAGCTGCCACAGGGCTCTGCCTCCGAGGGCACTTGGGGGACAGGCAGCAAGGCACCTCCCTCGCCTCTGGTGCAGCCTTTGCCAGGATGTCTGGACTAATCATGTATTAATGCAATATTTTTAAAACCAAAGTTAATGCAAAAGGAAAGACATTAACAAAAAGATCAACATTTTCAATACAGTCAAGATCAGATATTTCCCTCCAGCCTGGGCTCCAGTCCACACTTTGACTGACTGTCTTGAATGCCCGACTTGATCACTACACACTGTAAGGGTACATCACATGCCACACTCTACTTCATACACACGTACATTATTATCTGCCACTTGACAATTTTTAAAACATGGCTTGCTAATGACAGACTTTTGGCACTGTTCAGGTCTGGGGGCCTTGGGGCCAGACAACCAGGACTGAAAACACGAGCCAAAATGCGTCACTCACTCCACAGGTCCTGGCCCCAGCAAATGCAGACAATAACAAGCAGTCCCAGTATTTGCCTCAGAAAGTTCACAGAGCTCTAAAGAAAGCCCAGCATTAGCAACTTCTACTCCTGGGTACATGCCCATGGCACATGAAAGCACACACTCAACCAAAGCTTACACAACAGTGTGCATCGCAGCACTATTCAGAATAGCCAGAGTAGGGACCCACAGTGCATTAATGAATGAATGCCTAACCAAAGTGTGCTGTGTCCACAGTGAATATTTTCAGCATTGAGGCAGAGTGCAGTTCAGATGCATGATGCAGTATGGACGACTTAGGAGGCAGTACACAAACAGAAGCCAGACACAAAAGGTTATGGACAGGAAAACCCATTCATGTGAAACATCCAGAATGGCAGATCCATAGGAAGAGAATTGCTTTCCCACGGGGGGTGGGGGTAAGGAGTGCTGCTGGGCGCATCTGGTTCCTCTGGGGTGATGGACTGTGGAACTCAATAGTAGCGACGGTCGCGTACCTCAAACCCACAGACTGCATCTTTTTAGATGATTTTGTTTTATGTAAAATGTTACATTAAATGAATTAGATCTCATTTTAAGAAAAAGGAATAAAACAGTGATAAAGAAGGGCTAGGAAGTGGGGGTTAGGGAAATCTTTGGGGTGAAGCCACGCTTGATGAACCCTGATGATGAGAAGGAACCCAGCCCATCAAAGGCCAGAGGCAGAAACGACCTCCATACAGCGGTTCCTTTATCCCACGGATACTCACTCAGCGTGTGGCCTGTGCTAGGCATCAGTCACCGGAGTGCAGCAGGAACAAAACCTCCCAGGTGCTGCTGGGAGATAGCAGGCGAGGGAGAGGAAGGAACATAAAGCAGGGAGGGAGGGAACGTGGAGGGCCAGCATCGCAGAGGGCAGCAGGCAGAGAACGCTGCGCAGAGAAAGTGACATTTGCACGAGGGAAAGGGCGACAGTGGGGAGTGACAGTGGAGAGGTTGCCTGACCCAGGCTCAGGGCTCTGAGGACAGAGACTGGGCTGAAAGTGCACAGGGGGCTGCTAGGGGGGAGGTAAAAATGTGACACTGCCGAATCGTTTTCCAGAGATCAAGACCATGCTGGCTGCTGTGGCTTCACTGTCCCCAGCCCTCGTGCCAGCAGCTGCCTTTGTCACTGTGATCATTGGGGAGAGAATACCTGACGCCTGCGGCTTTCAGAGGAAAGGCTGTTCTGGCTCACACTTTCAGCCCGCAGTTGGCTGGCACCGAGGCAGGACAGCAGAGCAGAGGAGCCAGGCAGAGAAAAGGCTGCTCACGTCAGGGAAGCAGGAGCAGGAAGTGAGCAGAGGCCCTGGGGAGGGAGGGAGAACCTTCCAGGCTACAGCTCCAGTGACACAGCCTTCCGTTCAACACCCCTACGGCACATGCTGCTGTGAACTCCTCCGTGGGCCGACCCACCGCTGAGTATGGGTCTCTTCCTATAAACCACAACAGCAGCAAACCTTACTTAGCAGGCGGGTTTGCTTTTTACAACAATTCTGTCACATAAGTCCCAGATATAATATGTGTTACAAGCAAAAACCTTAAGCAAATTAAATTTAACAGCATCTAATTACATCATAGAGAATGATGACTGAATGGGGACAACTCTGAGAACCATCCCAGGTTCCAAGGTCACTGGCCCGCACATAGTCAGACAGCAGTCACGGGAGTGGAAGTGAGGTCTGGAGCCAGCTTCATTACTTACTGTGTTGCTTGCCTTCTCTAAGTTGGTGGGTCTGCCTGTGATTGATTGCCTGTGATTGCTGTGACTGCTGTGACTTGGCTGATAGTCAGCTGCTTGTCACATGACCATATCCCTACTTAGACTTTCAGTTGGTTTATGTATTAGTTAAGTTGCAGTTCATTACATAAGGACTCAAGTATGGAGGCCTCCTCAGGCCACATTAGTTTAATACTGACTGGGGTGGACAATTCTGGATCTCTGGATGCCTTAGAGCCCTATGGTAGATCCTGGCCAGAATTGTCAAATCCAGCAGGTGAGGAACTGTCTGTGCGGCAGTTTTTCAGAGGCAGAATACCAGGCCTTGCCTCTAGACTCAGGCTCAGGGATCTAGGAGTTACTTTGGTATCATGAGTCCACAGATGCTGTTGACACAGGTGGTCCCTGGTCCCCACACTGTGAAAAGAGCACCCCAGGCTTTGCAGAGCACAGTGCTAAAGCACTGCTCATGCGGAAGCACAGAGTAGGGGACCCAGAACCTGGTAGCCTGGCAAGCATGGTAGGCGCAGCTTAGTTCATTGCTGGCGAACGTTTAGAGTTGGGAGATGAGACAGAACAATCTGAACCTGCGGCTGTCCTGAAAAGCTGCACTGCCACATTCCCTCACTGCAGTTACGCACATGCCCTGCGGGCTTCTCATGAACTCTGTGACCCACCTGGGCTGTGGGCTGTTGGGATCTTAGTCTGTTAAGGCTGCTGTACCTGAATACCTGGACTGTGCAGACCAACGGAAACATATTCCTCAATTCTGAAGGTGCCGGCAGATCCCAGCTCATAGACAGGCAGCTTCTTGCTGTGTCTACATGTGACATGACAGAAGGGCGGAGGGGGCTTTCTGAGTGCGCTCTTATGAGGGCACTATCCTACTGCCGAGTGCACCACCCTCGTGACTTCATCACCTCCAGGGTCCTCAGCTCCACTAGGGTCTGCTGTGGTCTGGACGTGTCTCCCTCGGGTGCATGTGTTAAAAGCGTAACCCCCAAAACATGCCAGCAGTGCTTGGAGACAAGGCTTCTCCGAGGCAGAGTTAGATGAGGCTGTGAGGCCTGGGCTCCATGGTGGAATTAGTGGCTTTGTAAAAGGAGGTGGGGATCTGAAATAGCACACTTGCTCACTGGCCATGTGATGCCACTTGCCACATCATGACACAGCGGAAAAGTCTGCACCAGATGCCACATGCAGACATGTGAGTTCCCAGGCTCTGTGAATTTATGATCCTCCTGCCTCAGCCTCCCTGAGTGCTGGGATTACAGACATGTATCACCACAGCCCACCAAATTTCTCTCCGTAATGAATTATTCTGTGGTTAGCAACACAGGATGGACTAAGCCACACTGCACTGTGGATTAAGGTTCAATATATAAATTTGGGGATGGGGCACACTCAATCCATAGCATTGGGTTGGAGACCCTGAATAGGTCCTCAAGTTGGTGCCCCCAGGTTTCCATGACAGCCACTCTCCAGCCCTGTGTGTTCTGATAGTTTAATTTTCCATCTGCTTACAAATTACACATTGTCTCTAACACCCCCAAGAGGCTGTCAGGCAGCTCCCCCAACCCCGCCCCTAGGTTCTGAGCAGTGCCGTCATGACCCTTCCCAGCCATGCTGGACAGAGAGAGTTTGACCAGGCCCCAGGCGCTATGGACTCACCTTGCCCCCGGAACTGAACCTGACCGGTACACATCCCAGGAAGTCGCTTAGCACAAGGACCCTCCAGAGGAAGAGCTGGGATGTGAGGGCTGGGAGCAGCACAGAGGCTTCTCGATACCTTGGAGACAGAGGCAGTGCCATGTGCCCGTAGGAAGAAGGGCTGTCCTTTGGGGGACAGGGACTGACCTCCTCCATCCAAGCATCAGATCCCTGTGGAACATCGCCCCTGCCAGGCATTTTGCTGAGACAAGGGCAGTGAAGACTGGCTTCTAACCCTAGCCAGGGAGATGAGCACACATGACAGGACAAATGGAAACGTTCACCCTGATACCAGAGAGCCTGCTGAAGACCTGGAGAAGTCACACAAGCATGGTGACCATCAGAAGGTGCTTTCAGTCACTGGGGGAGTCTGTATGAAAAATAGACCAGAAGACGCAAGTGCACCACAAAGACAATGATGCCACGGTGACTCTGAAGGCCAAATTGTGACCTCCACAGATGTTCCACATCCTGCTCCCAGGCCCTGTGACCATCACCAGACATGACAAAAGGCCTCTGCAAGTGTGCAGAGATCACAGCTCTAGAGGTGGGAGGCGGTCGCCAGGTAAGCCCTAAGTGCAACCACAGGCATTCTCATACAAGAAAAGCAGAGGAGCTTTGCCTATGAGAGAGGTTTGAGGGGGGCACAGATGCTTGGCCTGCTCTGGAGACTCGGGAGGGGGCCACCGGCTCAGGGACACAGCGCATGTGTTAGGAGGGCTTCTCTCACAGTGCCAAACACCCCAGATGCTCAGTTTAAAGGAGGAGAGACTGGCTTGGCCTCAGCGTTTCTGAGGGCTCCATCTAGGTTGGTTGGTCCCATTGCTCAGGGCCTATGGCGAGGCAAAACGTCGTGGGAGGAAGCATGTGAGAAGCAAGCTGCTCACTCACAGTGCTGGGAACAGAGACACAGGCAGGAGGGTGTCAGGTCCCCACATGCCCTTCAAGGACATGTCCCCCGTGTCTCACTTCCTCCCACTACACCTCAGCTTTTGAGTTCCACCATATCCCAGTACCCCCACAGGTAGATGCAGGGGCCTTTATAGGACTCTTATTGAAACAACACAGGCAGCCAGTACATGCTAGAAAACTCAGGAATGGCTCTGCCTGCCCCACAGCCATGGCCATGCATGGCAGAGTGTAGCAGCGCATGGCACTCAAGACCCTGCCGTTCCTGGAGAGGGAGGAAAGAGGGCGCCACTGGGTAACCCAGAGGCAAACAGATGGGTAGGACAAGAACTGGACTCCTGAGGGCCCAGTAGGGTTATATGGTTTCTCCACCCAGCCCTGCTCTACCTGGAGACACTAACTCCAGGGTCTCTAGCAAAAGATGTCTTTGGGGGAGGGGGTGATTTCTGGATTTTGTTTTGCTTTGCTTTGCTTCATTTTGCTTCGTTTCTGGTGCTGCAGGTGTGACCTAGGGTATTACACAAATGAATGCTCTACAACTGACTTCCACCCCCCGTAGCAAAAGAAGCCTTAAGCATTTTCTCTCTTTTTTTTTTTTTGGCCTGGATAGGTGTTGGGAGAGCAGTAAGGAGGTGACACCTATGAGAGCTTGGTCCAGGTGAGAGTTCAGAAGGAAGTGAGCAGGGCTCCGGGGCTCGCAGGTGCAGGGGCTGCCCATGCACAGAGGGAGTCTGGAGTGGACAGGCCACCTCTCACCTCTCCTTGGGGCAGTCAGGTGGCCACAGTGATGAGCAGGACAGAGGACTCTGTATGGCTGTCATGGAAGAAGCATTTATTGGTAGGTGACAGGTGGCTCACAGGTTAAAAAGAAGGAGAGAAAGGAAGGGAAATGGATGAGGGCAGGAGGAAGAAGGGAGACAGTCTTGGGAGGAAGCGAGGAGGCAAGGGCCGTGAGGGCCTCCTGGGAGGCAGCCACCTGCTCCTGAACTCCGAGGCACCCTGGCCCTCAGGCCAGCTCCAGGCTGCAGGAGGGATGCCCACTGGGCACACGCCTCCGGCTCCAGGTCAAGAGAGAAGCACCGGGCCTTCGGCTTCCTGGGCAGCAGCAGCTGGGTTTTACCTTTGATTCATGGGCCAGCAGCCAGGGTGTGTAGTGGCCAATGGAGAAAGGAGGCGCTGTCCCTGCACTGTGGTCAGGCTCAGGCTTTGTGCCCCTCACTGTGGTACTCTGCACCCGGGAATCTTGGGCTTAGCGGGAACCCCTCACTCCTGCCGCCCTCGCTTCCCTGGCTCCTTTCTCCAGAGTTGGATGATTTTCCCTGATCTTGGTGACATGACTGCTCCCTGATTTACATGGGGTCAACTGGCAATGGACCCACTGTGAGGTGAGGACTCCCCACTAACTCCATCCCAGCTCAGCAACACACACTTCCATCCCAGCTCAGCAACACACACTGCAGGGACTGTTGTTCCCATGACCACAGGGCCAGGGGCCACTGCCACTGCCCACGCCACAGGCCAGCATCGTGCCATGTGTCTCACCCAGGAAGAATCCACGCTCAGAACTGAAAGTACAATTTCTACTGAGTGTGTATCACTTTCATATATCATGAAATCAGACAATTGTAAGGTTTCCTTATAAACTGGGAACCATCTATTAGTAGTAGTAGTAGTAGTATTAATTTCAATTTAAAAGACTTTAAAATGTAAAGGAAAAGTAAACATCAATGGAAACCCATATCTACAAATAATCACTATTAACCTCTTAATAAAGAAACTATTAAAATCTCTTCCAAGAAAGTAGGTAAAAATCTTGAAGACATAGGAGTAGGCAGAGAGTTCATGAACAAGAACAAAGCTGCAAGGGAAACACCTCAAAGAATCAATAATTGGGACCTCATCCTACTGAAAAGTTTTTGTACATCTAAAGAAATCACCAGCAAAGTAAAAAGAAAACCCACAAATTGGGAAAAAATCCTAGCTGGCTGTCCCTCAGACAAAGGTCTTCTATCTAGAACATACAAAGAATTAAAAAACATGTACCTGTCCAAATT
>PVLD010010471.1:52273-70758 GCA_004027595.1 Dinomys branickii | reverse complement strand
CTATCTTCTCTATAATTTGGTATTTCCTTTAATGTTTTTGTGTTAACTAATGTGAAGATAACTATGTAATACAACATCCAGTTCTAATTCCCTACTATATTCTGTATAACTTTGTATTTTCTGTATTGTTTATGGCTTTTCTGGTTCATATGTCTCCATTCTTTTGTCTTTAAAATAAAATTTAAAAAAATAATAATAAAATAAAATTTATACATTTGGCCCTAAGTACTCAAAACACGCCTATTTTAAGCGTCCATCACATTTGAGTTCTGAGTAGCCACATTCCAGCTTTGAGAGCTGGGGCTCCCCAGTTTCTCATAACATTGTATTTCTGCTTCATATTGTATTGATGAATTTGCATAAAAGATTAACAAGGATTGAGGCCTTCATAAGGAACTGACGGAATAAACTGTTGCTAAAGTGTACATAAAATATTGAGAACTAATCATACAAATTTCCTTTTATAACACAGATCAGCATTGGCACTATTATTTGAAAAGGGAATTTTTTTGGTTTAAAATTATCTGTATAGTATACCATAATTAAATTGGAAAATAAGTATGAGCTAGGGTAGCGGTGGTGAACCCATGGCAAGCGTGCTGCAGCAGGCACAGATAGCCCTAAGTGTCAGCACACAATCCAAGTCATCCCAACCAGGTTTGACAAATTATGCACACGTAGGCAACATCAAGGACCACATTGTGCAAAAGCTCAACAAATGCAAACCTTTACCTTCCAGGAAAAAGCTGTTTGTGTCCCTGAAAGCTCTGCTATTGTGTTTATCTTTTAAAACAAAGATGTCAATGTATGAGTTGACAAAATACCTGACACCCAAAGTTAAAGGAGGAAAGGGTTATTTAGCTCACAGTTTGTAGAGGTTTCAGTCCATAGCTGACTGGCTCCAAGGCAGAAGAGCACGTGGCAAAGGGCAACAGTCTCTGGTGGCAGAGGACAGCTCTTTCCCTCCCTTAGACTGTATGCAGGCTACCCATCCTAGGGCAAGTGTAGCACTCAGACCCCCAATCCCAGCAGTAAACAGTGAACCAACCACCGCCTCTACATCCAGCCTCCTCTGCAAAGCCCGCCCCCCATGACTAAGTGGGGCTTTAGGGGACATCCACACACCGACCACAACACCTGGGTTCTCTGTCTATAAAAGTGGTTACAACTCCCTTTATTTGGAATACTCATTCATCACAATGGGAATCTCTGCTCCTGGATCTAGTTAGGCCTTTTATCTATGACTCAGAATAAACTGCTTTTGGATGCACTCAAAGTAGTGTCATATTTTGCACCAATAGTGACAAAAAAATTGACTTAATTTTATGTCTCCTAGGGCTTTGCTGAAGGCAGAAATTGAGAATGGTGAATTAGGATAATTTGAGGAAGAAATCTCTAGCTTTGTAGTGTTTGGATTGCTCTTGTTAGAATCATCAGAAGGGCGCCAGGCATACTCATCAAGGCAAAGGGAAAATGACCCTAAAGGTTGTATGGGGATATTCAAGGCTTCCCATATCATCATAGGCCCCGAGTGCTAGGGTCTTGAGGGTGGGATATAATGACAGGGACCCAGGTTACCATGGGACTGGGCATCACTGCCCAAGACCACTTTGGACCACTGTTACCCGCACCTCATGAACTATTATTCACCCACCCCAACTAGGTTTCAACTGGATCAGTGTCAAGCAGGAGCTACTGCTCTGGAAGGCACACAGGATCAACCTCAGTCCACATGATGTTAATTCTGCAGGTCCAGAATATGCAAGAGCTGGGCAAGTGTGGATTCTTACACCTAGATTTCAAAAACTGCCTCGGTCAGCCCAAGGCCCGGGAGGAGCTCTGCAGCAGGGGTGGGGAATTTCATTGACCTCACTGGGGCAAAACTGAAGGGAACTGTGGGGCTGGGACTGCTGCAGAAGAGCCTTCCACCAGCATGGTGCCCAACAAGGCCATGGGATGGGGCCAGCCCTGAAAGCGCAGAAGTACAGAGCCACCAACATGGAGCACAGGGCTGTGACAGCCACAGTCATACGGTACCAGTGCACGCACTGAAGCCTGGCTTTACCTGGGAAACCGCCTGAGGCAGGGCCATCCAGGCACTGTGGCCACCACCTTTGTCCCATGTGTCCAGGAGGTGAGGCGGAATGAACTAACATTACCAAGTCCCTCTTTGCCTACACATGCTGTTTTCCACATTTTGTTTTGTTTTGTTTTTTGTATGTGTGCATGTGATAAGACTGGGACCATTTTATCATAGGGCAATGCATCTTTTTATTTTCACCTCTTTTTATTAGTACATATTTGCAGTATGTGACGCTTATATCCACCTTAAGGTGTACTTAACACATCTTGATTCTTTTTATTTCCCTTTCCCTCCCAAGCTCACTCAGATAAGGAAAGACTACCATATTTTTAGTACATTATACAGAGGCACACTACTCATGTCAGACTGTGTAGTATCAGCTGTACAAGGGAGTAAAAGCTGCCTGAGGAGAGACACAGCGCTGTCCGTTAGTGCACAAAAGGCCCACGAGAAGCTGTCCTGCAGTTCCCCGCCCTGGATCGCCTAGTCTGGGCTGCCTTCCGGCCCCTTTCATTTCGGAGAAGAGCCTTACCTGTCTCCACTCTGAGTTCCCTCAGCTCCTGTCCTCCCTGTAACCCTGCCTTGTCCTCGAGGGTCTGACAGTATCTCTACCAACTCCTCTCTGCCCCAAGGCAGGGGTTTCTCCACTGGGTCAGGGCTGCGCTCTCTCTGGGGAGATACAGGAAATAGGGAGCCTTTGTGCTGTGCTGGAGAATGGAGCTCGAGGCTCAGGTCCCTGGGGCTCGTCTAGGTCCCTCCTGGTTTTCCCAGACTCTGAGCTCAGCCCCTGCTTCAGGTTGACTTCCTGGAGAAGTCCATAGGGATGGCCTGTGCACAAGGACATACCAGAAATAAGGCACAGAGCTTCAGTCTGAAGTATCCCCTGATCTGCCTTGTACTCTTGCCTGTGAGTTTCACAAGAGAACATCAAGCGGGGGATCATTTTCTGCATTCTCATTCCGGTTACTTCAAAAAGAGGAAGCCCAGGGAAAGCAGGGATAGGACAGAAAGAGTGCAGGACAAAATAGGAGAGATGTGGGCAAAGTCACTCACCCTGGGACTGTGCTCAGGGCTGGAGAGAAAAGCTGGGGAGGCTGCCTGAGATACTGGCTCACTCACTTTTGGTGCCTTGTCGTTAATGACTTTGGATGCCCGCTGCAGCTGCTAAGTGAAGAATTTTCAACTACGGTAATAGTAACTGTGGTCTTCAGGGAGCATGTAGATGTGTGTGTGAATGTTGCTCTTCTCCAGCGTGGAGGGAGAGTGGGAGGACAAGGGTACCACTGAACATCAAAAGATGCCCAGGAGCGTCCTCAGAGGCATCATCTGCCCCAGATGTCTTGGTGTTGACGTCGGGTCCCTGGTGCAGGTGTGCTTCCTCTGCTTCGTGTCTCTGCTTGTCATTACTGGAGGACAGAGGCGAGCTTTACTTGTGGTACTTGTATGTTTCATGTGCACCTCCATATTTTGACGCAGGGCTGGAGTTCACCCTGGCCTTTGGTTTATTCACTTTGTATCATTTATACAATTCATTGACATTGCTACATGTATGTCAAACTTCTGACGAGGGCTCTGGGTCTTGCCTCAATTTCTTCTTACCCGCCTTTTCCCCGGACATGGGTGAGGTTTGTCCACTTTCTTGCCTAAAAAACTGCAGGAGGAAACATTCTCTTACAAAGTGTCCTATCGAGGCTTTGAGAAAGCTCTGTAAATACCCAGAAGTTTTCTGGTGCTAAATATGTACACATGTACATTTTTACTCCCATAATCTGCACTCCTGCCAGCAGTGCGCACGGCTTCTTCGCTCCTCATCCAACCAACGTGCAGAATTTCCTAACTTTGGAAATGCTCCTATGCAGTGGAATTCAACTGCTCTTTCTCATTCTTTCCTTCCTTCTTTCTCTTTCCTTCCTTCCTTCCTTTCCTTTCTTTCTTCCTCCCTTCATCTTTCTTTTGAGTTTTCCCATTTGCTTAACACCCTCTGCAATTTTCTAGTCATCTCCTGAGCTCATTTTTTGCCATTGAAGATGCAACTTCTTGATGCAATTGATGTTTTTGTTCTACATATTATTCCTTTTCAAGTTTTGGAAAATGCAAATATCATTCCCAGTTTTCAATCTGAACTTTACTGTGATGTAAGATATCTTCTATTGATCCTAAGCTATATCTTTTTGCAGTTATCTTGGCATTTGCTTTTGCATATTGAAGTTTTCCTTAATCGTTATTTTCCTAAAATTCCTGTATACTGTACTTCAAGAGTTTATAATTTCACGTTTCTATACTGAAGCCATCTGTATCCCAACTTTGTAGTATGCTGTCTGCCAAAATCAGATTTACATGGCTCCAAAATAGGTGAGTTTTCCCACCACAAACAAGTGAACACTCTCCTCCACCCCCTTGATTTGTGTTGTCTGATCTATCATGTCTCTCAGTTTAAATAATGCAGCAGTATTTTTTGAATTTTCTAAAGAATTTAACCCGCCTCCATGCTGTTAGGGTCACACTTACAATAACTCTCTAGTTAGTGTGTACCCTCATCTGATAGTATCCATCTTTAAATCAGATTTTTAGGGATTATTGTACTTTTATTTTTATGTATAAAATTCAAGGAATTTGGGATATTTTAGAACATGTGTAAATATTGTAGCTATTTGGAATATTTTCAATTCGGGAACATCTGATCCAATTTGCAGGTGTCTTCAGATAATCTACAATGTATTAATGCTTAAAATGTTTCTCTTTGAAAGTTCTGATGATTATTGGTGAAATCCTAGATATTCCATTCCAGCAGCCTTTTGAAGTGTGCTACATACCCGCCAGGCACTCCTAAGACTTTCTGGATGGGCCTGAGCTCCTCACTTTCTGGTAACATCTGAGGAAGTATTTTCCTCAATTAACCCAACACATTTCCACAGACGAGATGAAGAAGGCAGGTACATCGAGTTGTCTCCTTCCAAGCAGATATGAGACACATTAGCAAAAACACTGAGTAATTCAAAAGTATTCTACATGTTAATTTTGAATATGGTAAAAACTGGGGGTTTAATCAACTTAAACAAAGGTACTGAGAGTTCTTATAGTTACTGAGTGTAAAAGAACTGTGAAACCTCTTTGGGAGCTTTTTCTTCTAATTTATACTTCTGTTGGGAAACTACTGCTTTTGTATACATGACATATTTCAAGTGGTGAAACTATGAGAAACACTTTTCTTTGCCAGTTGATCGTGTCCTCAGGAGTGCTGTGCTTCCGGCTGTTCTAAGGAGTCGCATCCTTATGATTCCCATGATTTCTAGCTCATGATCTTGTCTCTTAGCTTCCAGTTCTTATTCATGTTCTTTACTTATTTACCCTCAGGAGGCATTCCTGACTTTCAGTTTCATGTAAAAGAACAGCAAACAGTGAGTGCACTTGCCCTGTTCTCAATCCTAATGATACATCTACATTATAATAAATCTGCATTCAGGGTGCTGTGTGCTTAACTGAGGTAAGTGTCTCCCTTTTGATTTGTGTTTTGAAAGGATTTCTTCAAAGATATTCATAGAGATGGACTTTTAGAAAATGTACTTTTGCCAAGATTGGAATAAGAGTATGAATTTTCTGTTTAATGGTAATAAGCCTACCATGTTTCAGATGCGAAAGTACTTTTGTCAGGGACGAGGCACACACACCACTTAGTTATGACGAACTATTTCCTAGTGCATCCTTGTCTTTCCCTAGGTTATGTTTATCTTGGATTTTAAAATCTACATGTATAGGTGAAGTGGAATTACATTTTCTTGTAAACATTCGCTAAACCTGGTTTAGAAAAAGACCATTAACCTGATGAAATGAGCTGTGCAGGTTTCTCATCCCTTTTCCATTCATTTAAAGAACATGTAGAAGATACTAATCATCCATGCTAAAAGTTAGTGGACTCACTCGCAAATCTACTGGAGAGAGGATTTTAGGCCCAGAAGGTCTTTGAATAGCACGTCAGCGTTCTGAGCACCTATTTCAGTCTCTGCATCTCCTTTTTTCTTGTATCAGTCTTGTATTTTCCTAAGTTATCTATTGTCTAAAATGTATGAAATGGGGGCTGGGGGTATAGCTCAGTGGCATAAGCGCTTGCCTGGCAAGTGCAAGGTCCTGAGTTCGATCCCTGGTACCGGAAAAAAATAAAATAAAATAAAATAAAATGTATGAAATGATCATTTTACTTCTTTATTTTTAAACTATTCATGCTCATTATAATTATCTCCAAGTTCTTAGTTTGCATTTTGCTTTTGGTGCATTCTTCTAGTGACTTCTCACCTTGTTAATCATTTTGGTTTCATTATGTACTGATGCTCTTTTCTTGAAGTATCTTGATAAATATTTAGAAACCTATATTTCACTGAAAGTATGGGTTTAGACTAAAATTTGAGATTTCGGTGCTTAAACTATTATTTTATTGTATGTATTTCTTAACTCAGTCACCTTTATTGCTTAAAACGCTAGTACATTTTTTGCAGTGAAAATACATGCGATGTGAAAAGCTTCTCCTCTGATTTGTAGCATCACTGTTTTGTAATCTATATGATAGTTTTACTTTGGAATTTATGGAAGACTGTTATATCCTAGTACAAGTACCACTTTTGTGAAAAGTTTCTGGAAATGTTTTCTGGAAAAAAGTAACACTTTGAGGGCTGGAAGTATAGATTAGTAGGAGAGCACTTGCCTGGCATGTGTGAGACCTCATGTTTTATCTCCTACACTACAAAAATTTTATACTATAAATATTTTTAATCTATAAAAGTATGTATATAAAAATGTGTAAATATACTCAGTGGCTAACATCTGAATGGTATCACCTGCATAAGAATCAATAATTGGTAAACTACATTTCTGAACTTTAGCTTAAAAATTTAATTATAATCATCTACACATTATTAACAGGTATTTCTATATTGCTGAAGTTGTTTGATTATTTATTCCTTGACAAATACTGTTATAGAGATTTATGATTTCCTGTTAGTTCTACAATGCTATTCTAAACAGTATAAATATTATCATTTTGCGCTGGGGATATAGCTCAGTGGCACAAGTGCCTGCCTGGCAAGCGTAAGGTCCTGAGTTTGATTGCTGGTACCAAAAAAATTAAATATTATCATTTGTGTCTTTGCAAGTGTGTGATTTTCAAACTTTCAATATGCATTTAGGAACTGCGAACGTTTTCCTTCAGGTCAGAGATTAACAGACCGTAAGCTGGTTCACCTCAGCGTCACTGGCGCTCACTCACTCGCGCCTTCCTGAAAGTCGTCTCTGTTGCCCTTAGAATATTTCCAAGCTGCCTTATACAGATGAGGATCCAGGCTCACACTCTCAGTCGCATCCGCTCACTGTGTCCTTCTTTGTGGTAACGGCCCAGTGCACTCAGGAAACAGACCAATAGCAGCAAAACGTTGCGCCTTCTTGTTTTAGCTGGTTATTTCCTAATGGTATCAATTAGCTTGCCCCTGCATCTGCGGTGAAGGGTAACTACTCCCGATTTTCCACTTGTCACAGTTTTGACCAGTAGACATCTTTACAGTCAGGCTCCTACATCCTCGCCATTATCCGGTGACTCAGAAACTTCATTTCACCCTGGCACAGGACGACTGAGGTGTGCTTCCATATTCAGAATGTGAAGCAGCCATTGCGACAGGAAACCCTAGTTCTTCTCAGTGGGCATAGGGACACATGGTCAATTTTTTTCTTGCATTCCTTTCGTTAAGATTTTTGCATAAATGTTCATGTGGTGAATTTTTTCTAGCATCTATCTGTCTGTCTTTTATATTCAGGCATATGCATCAGTTTCATTTTTAAAAGTAGTAAACATGTGAGAAGCAGTGACGGTTGATAATACTGAATAAAAAGAAGTATAAAGCAGTTAAACCATCAATTAAAAGACAGAAAATTTCAGAGAGAAAAAAAAAACTTTAAAAAGTCTAACCCAAATGTACGTCTTCTAGAACCAGGATACATACAGGTGCATCCAACCCGGATCACCCCAGCCTGACCACAGAGGTATCAACTGCAGGCCTTTTCGTATACAGTCGTCAGTGCTGACTAAAAGTAACCAGCTGAGTTCTGCCTTAAACTTTAAATGTACCTATTTTATTTTATCTGCACAACAATACAGAATGATATGCACCATTGTCCTACAGATGAGGGAAATGAGACCAAAAACTCCAACAGCTGTTCAACAGCAGAGAGTTCTTAAATTGTCATTTGACCTGCGTCAGAACTTAAGTTTTCACCACTGTGCCTCCCCTCTGCTCCTGATCTCTTCAGATACAGCAACATGTCCGGCTGGAACCACAGCGCCACATCCGTGTTTATCCTCTTTGGCTTCTCGGCCTTCCCACCGCAGCTGCTGCCAGCTCTCTTCCTGCTCTACCTGCTGATGTACCTCTTCACACTGCTGGGGAACCTGCTCATCTGGGCCACTGTGTGGACAGAACGCCGCCTCCACACGCCCATGTGCCTCTTCCTGCGTGCCCTCTCCATCTCTGAGGTCCTGTTCACCACTGTCGTCACGCCTCGCATGCTGGGGGACCTGCTCTCCACCCATCACTCCATCACCTTTGTGGCCTGTGCTCTCCAGGTGCTCTTCTCCTTCACATTTGGCTATGCCCACTCCTTCTTGCTCGGGGTCATGGGTTATGACCGCTATGTGGCCATCTGCCACCCTCTGCGTTACAATGTGCTCATGAACCCTACTGGCTGTGTCCATCTTGTGGCCTGGTCCTGGGCTGGTGGCTTAGTCATGGGCATGACAGTGACATCAATAGTTTTCCACCTTACCTCCTGTGAGTCTCATGTGATCCACCACATTCTCTGTCACGTGTTTTCCCTCCTGAAGTTAGGCTGCGGGGATGAGACAGGCTCTGTCACCGTGGGTGTCATGCTGGTGTGTGTCATACCCCCGATAGGCTGCTTGTCCCTCATCACCCTCTCCTATGTCTTCATTGTGGCCACCATCTTGAAGATCCCGTCTCCTGAGGGCCGGAACAAAACCTCCACGTGTGTATCTCACCTCACTGTGGTGGCTGTGCACTATGGCTTTGCCTCCATGATCCACCTCAAGCCAAAGGGACCCCATTCTCTGTACACTGACATTCTGATGTCCACTACCTATACAGTTTTCACCCCCTTCCTCAGCCCAATCATTTTCAGCCTCAGGAATAAGGAGCTGAAAAGTGCCATAAACAAGAGCTTCTACCGAAAATTCTGTCTGCAAAGCTCCTCAGGGTCAGTCTCTGGGTGCTGAAGTAGGGTAGAGGCAAGCAGATAATCTCCATAGGACTGCTGAAAGCGTTTAGGTTTGTGGAAAGGCCCATATCCGTTGGCGTTTGACACATACCAGCTGCTGTTTCTCTCAGCTTCTTTCTTAGGCTCAAGTAATCATGATCTTCTGTTTGTGCCCAGGTATGATGGAATCCCTCCCATTGTCTGTGCCTAGCATGGTGCCACTTGTCTATGGGCATGTGAGAATTACCCTATGGACACGCGAATGCTATGTACATGGTTCTTGAATAAGCAATCAAGAAAAAAAATTTTCCCAACAAAGCAATAAATTAATAATAGTCATAAGCATCATGATGTTTCAAACCTTTTCTATGTATCAAGCAATATGCTCGTGTTACATGAAAATAATAATTTTAATAAGGAGAATTACACAAGAAACATTCAACTATTCATCTCAAAGACAACCATCCACTATTAGCAATTCCTCATGTCTTTGGCAGGATTGTACTGTAAGGGGAGATTATGCATTGATGCAAGTTTGGTGACAGATGTCATAACAAAAAGAGGGGGTGGTGTGAAGAGAGTCCAGCAGGATAATGGCTTCACTGGGGACATGTCCAAGAGCAGAGTTATCTCAAGGTGCCACCAGAGGAGATCATACGTTATGTGCAACTGGTCCCATTATTCCACAGTTGGAAAATTTTGGTTGAGATGCTATGATATAAATTGTGAGGGAAAACACTGGTGGGACCTTGGCACTTCTGCCTCCTGTGCAAATTCTATATGACTGAGAACACAGAAAGGGAGAGGAGGCCTCTGTGTCACATAGACTTTTTCTGGAAGGGACATCCAGATGGAGGAAATGTATATGACTGACTATCACATGTTCACCAAATACTGGGCTATGTATTTCCTGTGCAGCAGCATCTCTAGTGGCATTACATTATCACGTATCCACATTTATATAATAGCCAAATCTGTACTAGTCATATTTTGAGGTGAATAAAACATGAATCTAAGAGCTTAAACTAGTTATCTAAGACCACACACTCATGCAGTGGTGAAGGAGGAATGAAACATATTCAGGATTGATCTGGAACTGGTTATGAGGACACACACTTTGCAGGTGCCTGCCAAGGAAGTTTGGATTTGAACACAGAAAAGGGGCTTTAATTAGAAGGAGGACTCAGAAGGAAGAGGCTTATTTTTGGTGAAGAGCACAGTCTCAGGTCCATACTAATGTCTCCAACCCAGGAAGAAGCACTAGCTCCAACCAAGTTAGTAGGCTCTTTCTACTTCGGGCAGAACTGGCTATGGCACTTTTAAGATTTAATTTTATTAATGCACTCATTCGTTAATGCAGGCCCAACACTGCCCCATCCAGGGTGATTACCATATTCTGAACTTGTGCATGTATTCTCTTCCCCAAACATGATTTTGCCCTGTGATTCCGTTAAAAGGTTTAGAAAGGGTTTTTTTTTTTTTTTTTTTTCTGATTTTTTGGATTTGCCCTATGGACTCTTAAGGGTCCTTATAACCAGAGAGAGATAAAAACAGAAGAGAGGTAGCAACAACAGGAAGAGATTGGAATTACATTAGAAAGAGACCATGAATTGAGGATTGAAGTAGTCATTAGGAGCAGGATCAAGCAAGATGTGGGATTCTCCTGTAGATCCTCAAGAAAGAACCAGCCTTTCTAATGTCTCTGCTCAAGCCTAGTGAAACTAATGAGTTCTGCTCTCCAGAAATGCAAGAGAATAAATCTGTATTGTTTGGAGCTGGCGGGTTTGCAGCACTTTAATATAGCAGACTGAGGAAACTAACACACTGATTAGCACTCAAAATGGAACCCTCTTGTTAAGCAGTGCACTGGCTTTGTTATCAAAATCAGTTTCAGGCTACAGTCTCAGGCTGTTCTCAGCAAAGATGCAAGTTTGTATGGCTCGCGAGAAATACTGAACATGTTTGTAGTCCGTGTGGAAGGAGTACCAATCACCTGGCTGTGAGGTCTGTACTTTTGAGGCAATTCCTTCTGGGCTTGTTTTTCTTTTTTAATTTTTATTTTAAAGTCAAAAGAATGGAAACAATTCAACAACCAAACAGACATAGACCAGAATAACTCAAAAGTAATAAAGGAAATGCATAATTACAGAGAAGATAGTAGCGAGTTGACAATGGTTGCTGTATTATATTATCGTGAAGTTAGTTACTCAGTTATACAAATAAAGGCACATACAACTGATCAATCAGTTTCCACCCAAGCAGTCGTCTTCCCTTTGATAATAACTGTACTTTTTGGTTTATTTACTCCCTCGGGCTCTCATGATAAGAAGACACATGGCTGCTTCAAATTATGCTATAACAAACATAGATGCACACAAATTACTATGGTACTAGGTGGAAAAGCACCCATCCTCAAAGATGGTACATAGGCAGGGACCCACGCACACTATGGTCAGCAACCCATTGACAAGCCCTTGAGGCCCCCGGGGACTCAGTTAAGTCCACAGGGTCACCCTTGTAAACCGCCAGGCTCCATCCCAATGCAGTGCACCCGGGGCCCTGGTAGAATCCACGGGGTTGGCCCTGCAGGCCGCTGGGCTCCACCCACAGACAAGGCATGCCCGGGGCCTGGTCCAGTTGCTGGGCTCCACCCCTTCACCGCACTGCCAGGGGTCTGGTCCAGGTCCTCAGAGTTTTCAGGCAGCCTGTGGGGAGCCCCCCTCCCTCCTCAGGTTGCTGAGTTCCCTGTCAATGCCCCTGGGGTCCCTGCATAGGCCACCAGTGTCTCCCTGCAGGCTGCCTGTGACTCTTTGGAGGCTGTCCCGACCAGCTAGAGGTCCAGGTCCGCACCCTACCTCCAGGTCTTTGCCTCCTCCCACCTCTTCATCTCCAGTGCTGCGGCTCCCTGCCCCTCATACAGCTGGTCACTGGGTGCACTTATGATGCTGGGCACAAGTGGCATGAAGTCTCCCCCACCTGTGCTCACTGAGGCAGTCCAGGTGTGTACTGAGTTTAGTTATTAGTTCTAGGAGACAATTAGAGGTCTTCTGTGTAGAGTATGTTATCTCTCGGTCTCTAAGACTGCTGCTTTTCATATAATTTGTCTCTATGGGTTTATATGAGGTTCATATATGCAAGCAGTATGAAGTTCCTCTCGGTGCTCATAGTAGTAGTTTAGAGCGGGTCCTGAGGCCCGCGGTCTCAACCTGTTACTGTTGCGAACACACATTGGGCTGGGGGGTGGGGCACCGTGTCTCAAGGTGCTCGCAGAGGGGGTTCAGGGTGGGACCTGGAGCCGGATAACTCGGCGCGTGCTTCCTGCTTGGTGTTGGAGAAGGGGCGGGGCCGTCTGGACCACCTCCATCTGCACCTCACTCTTACTGCGGTGCTCCAGTTCCCGTTTGTTCATGGGCTGGATCTCCAGGAATTGCCACGTCAGAAGGGTCACTGCCGCTGCTCTCTGCTGTTCTCTGCCGGTAGTTGCTCTCACAGGGGAGAGGGGGCAGACCCCAGCCTCGGGGCGGGCGCAGAGCTGGCTGTAGCGGGCTGTGGACTGGTTGCTTTGTCTCCTCCTTGCCTCAGGGCACTGACCAGAGGGGGTCGCTGCAGAGTGGGGGTGCGGCCTTAGTGGCTGTAGTACCTTTTCATGGTCAAGCTGGGTTCCGCAGCACTCCTCAACTGCTGCTGCTTCTTTTCTGGGCTGCGCTCTCTCTGCTCTGGGTTTGGCCCGGCTCTCAGAATTCCGCCTTCCTCTGGTGGAGTCGGGAGGCTTCTGCAAGCACAGGCTTCCGAAGCTGAAGCTGCGAGTGTAGGGCCGAGGGTGTGTATGGAGCGGTGACTCCCTCCTTCTCCTCCTCCTCTTCCTCTCCCTGCGCCACGGCAGCCACCCGAGCTTTTCCTCCAGGAGGGATCTTGTTTGCTTTTTCTGAGGGCTTCAATTCTCATTTCAAACCCTTCCTGCGACCAGGGGACCCGCTTCTCTCTTTCTTGTCTTTCTCGTGTTGCTATATTCTAGTGTCTGGATGGTGATGCTCCAGGAGGATCTTTCTCTGCTGCTTTCCCGGAAGTCCCTTTTGGGCTTGTTTTGAGGCTAAGTATTATCAGATAATATTGGAACAGCAACTGCAGACCCTAACAGGCTGTTTTCAGCCAACATAATGTAGCAGGGCAGGAATTAGAATATGGTCCAGAAAAATCTTTTAGTGAGTTTGCGTTTGTCTGATGACTGGCAGTAAGTAGAGTTTTTAGAGCTTCACATACCTGAGTTCTTTTACTTCATAAGCCAAATGGTATTAATAGTCTCCTTGTCAACAAATATCAATATATGAATTTAGTTTACTAACGATTCCTCCCTGAAATAGAAAAACTACTGAACCTACATTTAAAATGGAGCAGAAGCTCAACACAGTTGCATATGACTATAATCTCAGCTACTTTGCAAGTTGAGGCAAGATGATCACAATTTTTTGTTTTTGTTTTTTTGATAATCACAACTTGAGGCCCAGTCTGGGTAACATAAAAAGACGTCACCTCAAAGTAAAAAATATGAAGGAGGAGTGATATAGTTTTGTGTGAGACCCTGTGTTCAATCCCCAGTACTGCAAATAAGTAAATAAATAAATGAATCAATGAGAAAAAAGGAAGGAAAAAAGGAACCCATTTGTGCCAGACACTTTTCTATATACCACTGAAGACAAAAAATTGAACCAATCAGACAGAATCCCCAATCTCAGCAACTGTACTTAAGAAAGAAAACACAGATATCAAATAAAATCAAACACGGGGCACCCCCAGGTACATCCTCAAATTCAGCATCCTCAGATTCAACTAATTGCAGATTGAAAGTTTTTTAAAAACGGCATCTGTACTGAATGTATATACTTTTTCTTGTCATAATTTCCTGAAAATACAGCATAATAACTATTTACACAGCATTTACATTGTTAGGTATTCTGAGCCATCAGGAAAAGATTTAAAGTATATGAGAGAGTTGTGTGGATTCTCTGCAAATACCATACCCTTTTACACAAGGGATTTGGGCATCCTCTTATTTTGGAATCTGTGGCATGTCCTGAAGCCACTCCTTGTGGATACCTAGATTTGACGCACGCACGCACACACACACACACACACACACACACACACACACACATACACACACACACACCTGTGCTATCAGTTCTGGCAAACTCACACAATTCTAACCCTCATCCTATATTCCAGCAATTCAAATTTGCCTCCAGAACAGTGCTATACTATAAGGCATGAGCCAAACCCAATAATTGGCTGAGTAAATCTCTCCTTTTCTATGACAAAAGGGGGTGAGTTTATATATATATATATATATATATAGAGAGAGAGAGAGAGAGAGAGAGAGAGAGACTGAAAACATATATACATATAAAGAGACTGTGACAACAGTGTTGAGGGAAATAAATCAGTAGCAATGAGGGCTTGTGAAGGTGATGGTGTCTTGGGGTGGTCTTGGGGAGAAAGCCAGGGAAAGGTTTCCCAAGGTGATGACAATTATGTCAGACCTAAAGATACATAGAATGGGGAAAGGCCATCCCAGATAGAGGCTGGCGCAGGTACAACTGTCCTGGGGCCTGAGCATACTTGGTTTTTCACAGGAGGCCGTTGAGGCTGAAGAGCTGGTGTGGGATCAGGAGCAGATGTGGTTTTTATGGCCACAGTAATGTGTGGATCTTAGGAAGAAGAGGATTCAGTAGCACAGCTTTTTAGGAGTTCCCTCCGGGGAGATCCTTCTTGTGGCTGGACAGAGACAGCCTGAGAGGTTGGGATGGAGTGAGAAAGAAACATTCATCTGGAGGGGACTGGAGTTTGATCCATGAACAAAGGCATTGGGTGGACGTGAAGGACAAGTGGAACCAGTGCTCTGAGGAGCGTGTGTTGCTGCTCTGGAGCTGGCCGTGGTCTCTGGCAGTTGGCGCCACCACACTCAGCACTAATTAGCTCGGGGAGAGGGTGCTGGAAAGTCTAGGTGTCTCTCTCTCCAGGCACATGCCCTTAACCACCTCTCCAGGCTCCTCCCTGGGGGCATCAAAGAACATGGTCCAGAGGGGATCATTCAGGAGGAGCTGGAAGCAGGGCGTGGGGACTTCAGAAATGAAAGTTGATCAGCGCGCCAGACGAGGCAGGACCCTAGGGCAGGGGGTGCTGGTCAGACCTGGGGTCGGAGTGGGGCCACCTCCACTCCCGAGGACATGCAAGGGTCATGGCCCAAGACTGGCTGTGCTTCCTCTGGTTTTTGCATTTATCCATCTTTCAGTCACTGGATAATGATGAGTACTGTTTTTTGGTCTTTGGAGGGAAAAGAAATACAAGTGGGTTTTTTCCCCCCTATTGGGGGCATTAAGGGAGGTGAAGCAGTCACCTTAAGTGCTCAATTTAAGGTGTCACCAGAAATTTCAGGAATCAAATGATATTAATGCAGCATATTTTCATTCAAAATTATTTCACTTCTTTTTACATTATGGGTATTTATAGGGTATGGTGTGATCATCTGAAATGTGTAAAATCAAAATTAGTTTTTAAAAACTCTACGATGAAGAAAATACCAGCATTTTAGATGGAAAGGGCACCACACTGCCATTTCCTGGTCTTGCATCTCCTCACCCTGACCTAAGGTCTCAAATATACTACTTTAAAAAGACAAAAATAAACTTACATTTCTTAGTTCCTTTTTTAATTTATAAAATTTTTAAAATTAAGGAGTAAAAATAAAGTTTGTTTAAATTTCAGAACACATTTCCATCACTCATCTAACTTACAGCAAATTGTCTTTTTCTCTGATGACCATGGGTACCAAGTAACATCTCTGTGGTACCACTCAGATCTGGCAAACTCACACAACCCTAACCCTCATCCATTAGTCCAGCAAATTTCCCTCCAGAACAGCGCTATAAGGCATGAGCCAAACCCAGTAATTGGCTGTTTAAATCTCTCCTTTTCTGTAACAAAAGGGGATGAGTGTACCATCTGGGACTCTTCCACATTTTCCAGGGAAAGCTAAGGATTCTCCTAAATATTGCTAGTCACCTACCCTTAAACTTCTAATATACTCTAAGGACATGGATTTAAAGGGGATCAATCAAGAGATGGATGGGGGGAGGGAGGAAAGGGAAAAGGGGTATATAAAAGGAATTAAGATGTTTTATGTATATGTATCAATTCCCTACATGGAATGTAAACATTATGTACAACAAATATGTACTAATAAAAATCTTTCAATATAGGGAATATCGCTAATATGAAAATCCAAAATTAAAATGGTCCAAAACCCAAAGCTTTTTGAGTTGTTGCATAATGCCAACATGGAAAATTCATGTGACCTCATGTAATGGGTAGCCAAATGTAGGTTCCATGGTCATCTTGACACTCAGGAGGCTGAGGCAGGAGGATTGCCATGAATGTGAAGCCAGCCTTGGCTACATAGTGAGTTGAAGACCAACCTGGACTACACAATGAGACCCTGTGTCAAACAAAACACACACAGACACACACACACACAGACACACACACACACTAATGGAATAATACCCAGAACAAAACAGTGCTATCAAGAAGTAAGGAACAATGCAAAAAAATTGCTAGAGTATATGAATGAATACACTGGAGAAAAGATTGGCCAAACAGATTGAAGGATGTTCAAAAAGAGAGGAATTATAGAGGGAGAAAGAGATCATGTGGGAGCCAGAGAGACAGAAAAGAGGGAAAGCGGCAACTGAATTTCACTGTGTATCCATAAAATCTGGCGAGTTAGAAAGTTCCCACTGTCAGATGGGGTACGGGTAATAAGGAATGCTTGCTCACTCCTGCCGGGAGTGTGGGAGGGTGAGAATCATGAATGTGAGCACACAGCTGTTCTGCACCTCCACAGACTTGCTCCGGGCTGTTAGTTCTGGCTTTTATCTTGCTGTGTTCCTGAAGACTTATGTGCTCAGAGGTGGGGCTTCTTGGGGCTGGCTGGATGTAGGGCATGTGATACTGGGGTTAAGGGCGTGATTACTAAATTAATCCACTGGATGGAATTAGCATAGTTCTGAGTGGCATCACCCAAACAGCAGGTGACCTGGATAGGACAGAAGGGAAAGGCAGGCTGCTGCTTGCTGCCTTCTGTCTGAGCCGCCCCGGGCTGTTTCTCCTCTATGACGCCCTCTGCCAAGCTGCCCTGCCTCAGAGCCAGCTGGCTAGGGACTGAAACCTCTACAAACGGAGCCAAATAAACCTTTCCTCCTTTAATTTGTGGGGGTTGTTTACTTTGGCTCAGTAATGCAAAAAGTAACTAAGACACTGGTTATCTGTGGTGGTTTTCAGGCTTGTTTACAGGACAGCAAGTACGAGAACACCCTGCGCAGCAACCTTTCTGAGCAGGGAACATGGCGGGCAATTTGCCCATAACGAGGCAAAGTGCAGATAGGGTGGGGTAGGGCAAAATGGAACCCGCAGCAGGTGTCAGACACGAATTACAGTGTCACTCAGTCCTGAGAAATAGAGCAAAACCAGGAAGAGCATCCCATTATCATTCCATGTGGGCACATACGTACACAAGGTTATTCAGGGTAAACCTAGTAATGACGACCACAGGGGAGAAACACCAGCAACATGGTTCCTCGAGCTCAGCACGTGAGATAGGGTACTTGCAGTACATAGCAGTTTGAGAAGAGTACTAGGTTTCACTTTGGTGCATAATTACATGCATATAATACGGCTATTTTGTCTCTAATAGTTCTCTGTCAGAAGATAACCTGCTGAGGATTTTTTCTGACTCTCGGGGCACTCATTACTTGGTTATTGTTTATTTTGTTGTGCTACAGGGTTGTAATTTTATGTAATCTCACTTATTGATTCCTGCTATTATGTTTGGCAGCACAGACACCTTACTGAGGAAACGTTTGGCAGTGCCTGTGACTTCAAGTATTTCCATTTTCTTCTGGAAGTTTCAGTTCCAGGTTGTATACAGTACTTTGAGATGTTTTCTATAATGTTTCCACATTCTTTAAGATGCTTTCTATAATGCTAGCTTAGTGGTCACAAATTTCATCACCGGGCTGGGGATATAGCTCAGTGGAATAAGTGCTTGCCTAGCAAGCGCAGGGTCCTGAGTTCGATCCCCAGTACCGCAAAAAAA
>PVLD010010471.1:0-52173 GCA_004027595.1 Dinomys branickii | reverse complement strand
GATCTGCAGTTACTAGATGGGTTTGCCTTTAAAAATGACCTGGCATTTTCCCTCACAGTTTTCCATATCATTTCTTTCCTCAGTACTGGATACTTTGACTATCATATGAAATAAAGAGGTTATGTTTGTCAGAAGATCTAAATGTCTCCTGTATTTGGATGTGTGTTTGTTTCTCAAGATTTGTGGAAGGTCAGAAGATGGCAGGACAGAGGCAGCCTGTGCTAAAAAATCAGAATATTTGCCTAAAACAATTGTGCATCTCTATCAGGAGACAGGAGGTACAGTAGGACATTGTAGAGCTACATCTTTTTTTTAAAGAGAAGCAACAAAAACAATGAAACACAATTTCAAAACAAGATAACAGGAGATTAACAATGGCTAATATATTGTCTTGTTATCATCAAAGTAGTTGCTCAGATTACATGATATAGACATGAAAGATGGATCAAACAATATAAGCACAATGGTTCTTTTCAAAGTACTAATAGAAATTAGTACTATAATTAGCTATCTTGTGAATAAGTGTTTTCTTTTCCCTTCATTCTTTTTTCCTTTCTCCCATCCTAGTTCTTCTTTCCTTTTGAGCAGTTTCTTCCTATTTCACAAAACCTACTGTACATTTCAGATCTTATTTACTCTTTCAGTTTCTTACATTAGGGAGACAGTACAATGTTTACACACGTGACTCTGATTTATTTCACTTATTAGTCTCAAGTTGCATCAATTTGCCTATAAAAGCCTAAAGTTTAGCCTTCTTAATAGCTGATTAATATTCCATTGCATAAAAGTACCACATCTTTTTTATCCACTCCTCAGTTGATGGGCATTTGAGTTGTTTCCAAGATTTAGCTTTTACAAATTGTGCACATATATAGCTTAGGTATGTTTTTAATTCTTCTGGGAAAATACCCAGAAGGGGAGTAGTTGCATCAAATGGGACCTCTACCTCTAGCTTTATGAGGAATTTGCATACTGATTTCCAGTGTTTGCACCAGTATGCACTTGCACCAGCAGTGAAGTGTTCCTTTTTCTGCACAGCCCTGCCAGCATTTGTTATTGCTTGATTTCTTGATGACAGCCATTCTTTCTGGGGTGAGATGGAATCTCAGTGTTGTTTTACTTTGCATTTCTTGAATGATCAATGATATTGAACATTTTTTTCATGTATTTATTTGCCATTCATATTTCTTCATCTGAGAATTGTATATTCATCTCAGATGCCCATTTTTGGCTTCCGACATTGAATTTGGGGGGCCTGATTTTTTTCAATTCTTTATATGTTCTAGATAGAAGTCCTTTGTCTGAGGGACAATTGGCTAAAGTTTTTCCCATTCTGTGGGCTGTCTTTTCATTCTGTTGATTTTTTTTTTTGATGTGAAAATACTTTTTAAGAAGTTGCTGATTCTTTAAAGTGTTTCCCATGCAGTTCTCTAGATCTGTGAGGTACGCTAGTGGTATTTTGATTGGGATTCCATTAAATCTGTATAACAATTTTGGAAGTATGGCCATTTTCACTATGTTGCTTCTTTCTACCCAACAGCAAGGGATATCTTTCCATTTCCTAATATTCTCTTCCATCTCCTTTTTCAGAGTACTATAATTTTTAATGTACAAATGTTTTATTTCTTCTGTTAGACTGATTCCTAAGTATTTCGGTTTTTTAATCTATTGTAAATGGTATTGTTCCCTAATTTCTCTCTCAGTGAGTTCATTGTGCACCAGAAATGATACTCAGTTTTGAGTGCTGACTTTGCATCCAGCTACCTTCCCAAATTTGGCTACTAAATCTAGAAGTCCTTTGGTGGAGTTTTCGGTGTCTTCCATGTAGAGTATCATGTCATCTGTGAATAATGATAACTTCTTCCTTTCCTATCTTTATTCCTTTTATTTCTTTCTCTTGTTTACTTGCTCTAGCTAATGTTTGCAGAACTATATTGAATAGGAGTAGTGATAGTGGACAACCTTGTCTTGTTCCTGGTTTTAGAGTAAAAACTTTCAAATTTTGTTCATTTAGTACGGTGTTTGCCATTAGTTTGTCATTGAATGCTTCTGTTAGAAATGGGATACAAATCATCTATTCCAGTTTTCTCTAGGGTTTTTTCTTTAATCATGGATTGGTGCTAAAGTTCGTTAAATGCTTTTTCTGTGCTTATTGAGATGATCATGTTATTTTTGTCTTTGGCACTGTTGGAATGGTGTATTGTATTTATCGATCTGCATATCCTGAGCCATCCCTGCATTCCTGGGATGAATCCCCCTTGATCATGATGTGAATAATTTTCTTGATGATTTGCTGCATTCTGTGTGCTAGTATCTTACTGAGAATTTTTGCATCTATGTTCATTAGGGAGATAGGCCTGTTGTTCTGTTTTAGTTGGGTCCTTTTGTGGTTGTAGTATCAGCATAACACCTGTTTCAGGAATGACTCTGGGAGTATTTCTTCCCCTTCCACTTTATTAAAGAGTTTGAGGAATGATGGCATTAGATCATCTCTAAATATCTTGCAAAATTTGGCAGTTAATCCATCTGGGCCTGGGCTTTCTTTTTGGTACCAGGAATTGAACTCCTGACCTCACTCTTCCAGGCAGGCACTGTGCTGCTCAGCTTTATCCCAGGCCACAACCTGGTATTTTGGTGGTTAAGTTTTAAAATTACATTTTAAATTTCACTGATACTGGGTTGTCTATAACTTTTATATCCTCTTGAGTCAACTTTGGTGATTCATGTGTATCCTGGAATCTGTCCTGTTCTTCTGTGTTTTCCCTTATTAGAGAAAATGTTCTCAAAGTAGGTATTGATGATTTCTTCAGAATCTGTTATGATTTCTCCATTTTTCACTCATAATTGCATGAATTTGAACCTTTTCTTTCCTTTTTCGGTATAGCTGGCTAAAGGTTTATCATCTTTCAAAGGACCAACTCTTTGGTTCACTGATCTTTGTACTGTTTTCTTAGTCTCCACTGCAGTAACTTCTGGTCTGTATTTATAATTTCCACTCTTGCAAGCTTTGGATTTGACTTTTCTAGATCTTTAAGGTTCAATGTTAGCTTGTTTATTTGAGCTTATTATGTTTTCCTGATATGAGAATTTACAACTATAAATTTCCCTCACAGGACTGCTTTGATGACAGCTCGTAAGTTCCAGTATGTTGCATCAACATTATCATTTAGGGGTAGAAACTGTAATATCTTATTTAGTTTAATTTGTGACCACTGGTTGTTCAGAAGGGTGCTTTTTAAATTTCAGTTCTTTATGGAGTTTTTGTGGTTTCTTTTCCCATTGACTTCCAATTTAATTTTATTGCACATGGTCAGATAATATGCATGGGATAATTTCAATTCCTTTACATTTACTTAAGCATGTTCTTTGGTTAGCATGTGGTTCACTTTAGAGAACATCCCATGCACAGGTAAGAATGGATATTTTGTTGTGGGTGGGAACATTGTAGATATCTATTAATTCCACTTATTCACAGGTTTAATTTGGTTCTGATATTTGTTGGTTTCTTGTCTGATTGATCTATTTATCTATTTGTGACAGTGGGGTATTATGGTCCCTGATTAAAATTGGTAGTTTATGTTTTTTTTTTTTTTTTTTTTTTTTTTTTTTTTTTTTTTTTTTTTTTTTTTTTTTTTTTTTTTTTTTTTTTTTTTTTTTTTTTTTGGTGGTACTGGGGATTGAACTCAGGACCCTGTGCTTGCTAGGCAGGTGCTTATTCCACTGAGCTATATCCCCAGCCCCTAAAATTGTGTTAGTGCTTATTTAATTTTTCATGCCCAATAATATTTGTTTAATATAGTTTGGTACACCCATATTGGGAGCATACATATTTATGATTGTTGTCTCTCCTTGGAGTTTTCCCTTAACAGGTATGTAGTGACCTTCTTTATCCCTTTGGATCAGCCTTGGCTTGACATTCACTGTGTCTGCAAATAGAATAGCTGCCCCTGTATTTTTCTAGGTTCCAGGTGCAAGGAGTACTGTTTTCCACCATTTGACCTTCAGTAAATGAATTTCTTTTTCAATTTAGCATGTTTCTTATATGCTTCATATTGTTGGCTCTTGTGTCTTGATCTGCCAGTGTATTTTTTGATTGGTGAATTGAGACCATTTATATTGATGGTTAGAAGTAATACATATTGGATTATCCTTGTCATATTATTTTCCTTCTGTTGGTTTCCTTTCACATCTGTTTATTTTCTTGCCCTGCTTGGTGGCTTCTCTTTATTGATGTTCTTGGAACTGTGGTCTTCATTGTCTTTTTCTAAAATATCCTCAGAACATTTTATAGAGCTGGTTTGGTGGTCATGAATTTCTTCAGTTGTTCTTTGTCATGGAAGTATCTTCTTCTCCATTGATTTTGAAAGATAGTTTTTCAGTTTACATCAGCTTGGGTGGGAGGTTGTTTTCTTTCAGGACCTGAAATACTTCAAGCTCTTTTTGACTTGAGGTTTGTGTTAAGTCTGCTATTATTCTGATGATCTTTCCTTTATAGATGATGTTTCTGTCTCAAACAGCATTCAATATTCTGTTCTCATGCTGAATTTATGGAATCTTGATTATTATATGCCTTGGTATAGATTTATTTTGGTCATGGTTAATTGGAGTTCTTTATGGATCACATATGTGTATGTCAAATTCTTTTTCTGTTTGGGAAGTTTTCTGCTATTACTTCTGGGAACAGTTTTTTTTTTTTTTAATGGCATTTATGCTGTCTCTGGCTTTCTTATTGACTCCAATCAATCTTATGTGTTCTTCTTTGCCTTATCTTGTAGGTTTTGGATTGATGTTTCATGATTCCTTGCTATTTTTAAAAGGTCTTTCTTTTCATGGTCATGGAGCACAATTCTGTCTTTTAGATCTGATCTTTTGTTCTTGCCTTTAGTTTTTTGCATATACCTTTGTAAGGGGCGGCAACTTTTAGCACAATATTTAAGATAATGTGTCTTGAGAAACATCCTGGAGGGGTTGTAGAGTTAACTTTGCAGTTCTGATTTTGTCCTGGAATTCTTCTCCTTGCCTGAGTTGTTAAAGTATATATCATTGTGGCCAGGGCCTGACCTGGTCACATGGTTCAAGGTAAACAACTGTGGCCAGGCCTAAACATTCCAATCTATTACCATGGAAACAAAAAATGTATATAAGGTGAGAACAAAGGCAGTTAAGCGCCACATTCTCTGATCGGGAATGGGGGGCAATGACCGGTCCAATTGATTCTAAATTAAAATTTAGAACAAAACTCCCATTTGTTCTGAATGAGTTCTTTGATCTCCTGCAGAGTTCGACCCAATTTTTTATTTTTGCCATAACACCTTCAGTGAAATTTTGAATCTTCTGGATATCTATTTGAATGTATTTTATGGATTCCATTTCCTTTCTATTTTGGATATTTATAATTTCCATCATTTTCCTAAGCTCTTTGGTTTTTTTTTTAATCTGTGTCTAGATTCATTGAGCTAGTCCTTTATTTTGATCATCATTTTTTTTTAACTGAGACATTATTTTCTAGTCTCATTCTTTTTTTTGTTTTTTACTTCTGCTGCTATCATTTCAGAAAATTTAGGTGTGGCTTCTGTTGCTTCTGTTTTCCTCTACCTGGGGTTGCACTTTGCTTCTGCACCTTGTCACTGTTTTTTATTTTATTTTGTTTTCTGTGTTGATGCTTATACATTCCTTGTAGCAGATAGCTTTATCATTAGTATTGTGGCTTTTCTAGCAAATGTGTGTTTCTGAGATGTCTTCTAGGTATAGTTTGTTCTTGGCCTTTGTATCAATCGCAAGATCCTATCTTCCGCATTTGTTAAGGATGAAATATTGCTATTTGGCTCAGCATCCAGTCCTTAGGAACTGGACTATGGCTGATGGTTATGATCCCAGATCATCACAGTGTCATTATAGAAGAGAGAACAACTGAATACAACAGGTATGAGATCCTGGGTAATGTAGCACAATTAGCAGAAACAATACCATCAAGCACAGTCTAGAAACTGACAAACTGTGGTGACTATCAATTTATTACATTTTACCATAGGGGCAAGATTTATATAACAAAATCCAACATTATTCATGAATTTGTATGCAGAGAATTTCCCCTTAGTAGGGTGATTTTTGCCCTGTGCTAGGGGACAGGAGAAAACAGAGAGATAAATAAATACACATATAGTAGAAGCTGGGCTGGAGGATGAGGGTGACAACCCACACTTCGGGACAGTGTAGAGGGGGGAGGGGAGAGAGAATGACAGAGGCTGCATGAAGTTATCGAAGGGAACCAGAAAAGCTAGAGACAAGGTTTACTCCCATGAAAATATAAAATAAAAGGAATCATCGGAGAAAGAAGATGAATAGAGCAGCACAAAAATATTGGTAAAAACCTACACAGCCTGAAAAATCACTACCAGACAAAAAAGGAAAATGAAATGAAGGAAACAAAGTAAAGTTCCTCTGACCTCTACAGTTCTGTGACTGTGTCCAAGTCAGAGCCTGAAACTGGGGGGTAACCTAGCCAGGTCTGCAGTAGGATTAGTGCTATGTCCAGGGTTGATCCTGGCCTCTTGATGTGTGGGATAGGGCTGGAGTTTTCAGCCAGAAACTATCTGTATGTCCCTCAGCAGCCCAAATGCTCTTTACCCTGTTTGTCTCTCTTGCTGAGTTGCTCAGCATCCTCAGAGATAGCTTGGGCCTGCTCCCATTCCCACATACAGTTGGCTCTTCCTGGTTCTTACACAGCCTCCTCTGTTCCATTTCCATGGCCATGTCTCTATCACCTTGTGTTGCTTCTAACACGGTAAAGTGGGGTCTTATATTAGTCTTTGCTCCAAAAGACACAATGGGGCTTATTACCAGGGTATACCTTATTTTTTCATGTACCCAGAATCTACATTTATTCATGTACCCAAATATATATTTATCCAAATAGCCATGTCATCTTTTGGAACATCATCATAACTCTCTAAACTCCAAATTCCAGCTTGAATTTCTTGCAACTGTGTCCTGTAGAACCATTGGCCCCAATCTCCCTTGTCCAGCAAGTTTTCCTTAACTGGGAACTTCTCGTCCACGTAGCCTCCTTGTAGTGCACTGGTAACACAGCTGTCAGTAATTTTATTCCGAGAATTCCCTGAAATCATGACCTCTTACAGGTCGGGCTTCACAAAGTTTCCATTAAATCATGTGTCAATTAAAGATTTGTGAGACAGTCCAGCGGGCATGATAGTGCATGCCTGTAATCCCAGCATTTGGAAGCCAAGGCAGGAGGATCATAGGAAATTTGAGGCCAGTCTGGGCTACATAGTGAGACCCTCTCTTTCTAAAACAAAACAGGTCCACACAAGTCACAAAAATTGCTGGCACCAAAATTATAAAACATTTCTTTCATATGACTGCATTAAGTACATCCCTTACACTACACAACAGACTGAATTATGCAGCTTCATATTAGATACAACCACATCCGTTCAATTTCAAGTGTGTATGTTATTTGTGCATTGTGTCTATACTCTGGTCATTAGGCAGTAAGTCTTGAGTTCATCTGTTTACACAGGCACTTACCTCTTCTCCAAAGATGCTTGCTTGGGTATTTACAAATATTTATAAGTACTGCTGTCAATAATACTACTTATTAATATTTAATTGTATATTAATACTATTTTATAATTCAACACTAGTCCTGCATTGGAATGGCTGTGTGCTGTAAATGTGCCCATCTGACTCAGGATCTTAACGGGGACTTATTTTTGGGGTAGGGCTTATATTACAAGCACAATGAAAACTCATGCTAGGGCCTATTCTCTGGGTAGGTCTTATTTTGGGGGAAATATGGTACAATGACAGAGAAAGACTTCAGTGATAAAGGGTAAAAGATGCAGTAAGGTACAAAAGCACGGACACATTCTTCCTCTCTCACGTATGCCCAAATAACCTGCCTCAAAGAGATCATGTCTAATAAAGTCTTAATAAAGATGCCACAATAAAGCCATCAGATATCACTTTCCTCACTGCCCATGCAGTTACCTCATGTTTCTCTGGGAATTTCTGCAGTTATTGTCAATATTCTCAGCAGCTTCATGTCTTCCTAAAGTGTAGCACACAAAAACAATTATGAACTACTATAACATTCTGGAAAGTTATATTTTGCTTTGATTTATGTATATTACAAGCTTCATTTGTTCACAAATTTTCCCTTTCCATGTGCTAAGTGATGGAACAGCACTGATGAGCAAGAACTACTTGTTCTCTCAGGAAAAGAATGTTCTCTAACTGAAAGAAGGATGTCACCCTTACTTATATAGTCCATATTCCTAACGTTTTGCTGCATCACATTTTGGTGGAGTCTCTTTTGTGCAGGATCCAGTAAAGCCCACTCCTCCAAGGTGAAGTTCACAGCATTACCCTCAAAGGTCACTGTCTCCTAAACCATTTCAAAAATTTCCAGAGGAAAGGGTTGGAGATACATCATTGAACTCTAGACTCAATTCACATGATGTTGTGTTCTTCAAATATTTACTACATGTCTTAGTTGTCATTTCTACTCTCCATCTGTACTCACACATCTCTTACATAGCAACTGTCATATAGAATTAGAAATAGTCTGTAAACAACAAGAGCAGATTCAACACGGCTGATAGAGGAAGAGCCATGTTGGAGCTACTCAGAGAAAATTAAACTAAAACCACAGGTAATTGGAGGAAATGGAGGGGCATACATTCTGATGCCAACATCAACCTGAAATAAGAGACTTGCACACAACACAAACATAGGACTTTATAAAACAGTGGAGTAGTCCACAGGGCTGCTGTAGGCACTACCACCTTCATGGAGAACATGAATTGCCATACTAGGAAATCTCCAAGAAACTGACAGCCTGCAAAAGCGTGACTAACTCAAGTCAAACCAGATAGATTTGGGGTATAAGGATGCCTGCCTCTTTTGCCTTTGTCCACAGAGGATGTGGTAGCCTGGCAGAAAATTTCAACGGCACTGCTCCCTCCTCAATGAACTGTCACTTTGCTTTATTTGTCATTGGGCATCTAGGAACTCCTCAGTGGGTGCTGCCTACACTCTGGGTACTTCCTGCATGTGAGATTCCTATCGCAATCCCCCAAGGGTGTCTGTGACTCTCCCACTCCCAGCATGGCTGCTTTCTTAGATATCTTTCATAAGATTGAGTTAGTCAGGTTTTTGCACAGCACTCACACACATAAGGTGTGTCCTTAGTATGAATTCTTCCATGTATTTGAGTGGGACTAGAATATATGAAAGCTTTCCCACAGTGCTCACATACACAGGTTTTCTCTTCAGAGTGAGTTGCTTCATGTCTGTGGAACTGAGTCCCAGTAGAAAGTGGTTTTTCGCAGTTCACATCTGTAGCAGGTTTTTCCACCATGAACCCTTTCATGGTACACAGGAGAATAGTAATAGAGTAGCATTTACCACGTTGCTGATATACGAGCGGCTCCTTCCCAGAGTGAGCATGTACACACACTTGAATTGTCCACAGAATATCAGGGTTTCCCGCATTGCTTACATGCATCCAGTTCATTTCCACTGCGAAGCATTTCATTTTCAAATGTTTTTATCTGAAGAGGAGATTTCACAGTAGGACCTGGAATCTGGCTTATCATTTTATCACACTTGCACTTTACGTCCACTGAGTCTCTAACACTCGATCTCTACAAAAAATGGAAATACACTATAGTACTAAGGTTCAAGTTATGAATTACAAGAATTGGTTGATTTATGCAACATACAAACTTTTTAGGTACACAGGACTCTACCCCATAACCATCCTAACTAGCTAAGATTATTGGCATGTGCCACCATGCCTGGTTTCACATGGCACATTGAAATGCTCTACAGTATTTTTTTACGGAAAAGCACAGAGATAAAAACTACTTTGTACTTAGGAGTATTTACATATATAAATATGTACACTCTCTCCAGGGTTGATATCAGTCTAAAGCCAAATTTATTATTGTTTTATGTGTAACTTATAGAAAACGTAATAGTCATGTCCCGCTTTTAGCTTTGGCTTTTGGCTTTTGTTGTCACACAGGCTGGCCTTGAACTCGTTTTGTAGGCCAGACTGCCCACGTTTTAAAGCTAACTACATGAAACAAAGTTTATGTGCAGTGACAACTGTGGCACCAGATCAGTGTTCCAGATATTTTAAACACTGAAATATTTTGGACTTCACATTTTTCTGAAATTTTTTCTTAATGTTGCTCAAATTTCAGTTTTTCTGTCTCTTAAAAACATCAAGCCCGTGAAGCTGCACTTCACTGTATTAAAGGCTCTAAGGAGTCACTCATTCGAATGTCATTTGACATTACCCAAAGCATTGCTTCCTAGAATTCCTGGATCTTATCACTCAACTACTTAATTGTAGCTCTGAATGTTGAATAAGTTTGTGGGATATTGTGAACGTGTTTTTAATAAATACACCTGAGTACCCCCAAAATGTTTCTAATATGGTCACACACCCCAAAACATTACAAGACACGTGGAAGTCACTGAGGCTTCCCAGGCCTTGAGGCAGGAGCCCCATCATGATCGGAGACATCTGTATGGTGCTGTTTTCCTGTGCTCGAGTCATATTTCAAATTACGAAATCACTGTGAGACCAAGCAGTACATGTGGGAAACTTAATTTATAATGCGACCGACTCGAGGGGAGAGACTTCTCAGTGGTAGAGAAGACATGAGGGGTTCTCCTTCACGAGGAAGGATGTTACTAAAACGACAGCGACTGAGTTATTGCTGGGGTGTGAGAAGAGAGGCAGAGGAGGAACCATTTCCTAGTGTTCGCTGGAGTATTCACTGCAACATTGGTTTGCTTTATCTTTCTCTTACAATCACCTTTACTCCAGGATGTGCAGGTTTCAGTGCTATCTAGAAGATGCACACTAATTGGACATGCTGCAGTGAGGGTTTTATGAGGGGAACCTGACCTATGTCTTTTCCACCGTACGAATGCAACGCATGGAAGAGCTCCCTCTAAAACTCGAACAGCATTCAGGTTAGCCAGGGAGCTTCCCGTTTGGAGACAAGACCCTCTAGGCAGCATTCCCCTGGAGATTTAAATCCGTCCCACAGAGACATGAGGCCACTTGCTTCCTTTGCCTTATCTTGGGGGTTTTCATAAATTCACCTGGGGTTTATGTCAGCTCCCGTGGGCCTTCAGCTGTGCTGGGGCTTCTTTACAAGAAAATTTGGAGCTCAAACTTCTTTAACCATTGTCTGGCAGGAAAGTTCCAATTGAGATGTCAAGAGGCTGGAGATGTGTCTTTAGAGAGCAGCTGCGATTTGCTCAGGAATAGACATAATGCACCACTCCACAGCTCCCTGGAGGGTTTAGCTGCATGTGATGGAAGGCACCCTGCTTTCATGTAGCAGTCCAAGATTCTTCAGGGCACCTTTGGCCAGGAGAGTATCAGGGCTACTCTTGCCTTTGCAGGCTCTGTGATGAACACAAGCAGGAGCCACTGTGCCTACTGACCAAGCAGCTACTTGGCTCATGTTCGGTGTTTATTGGTATTTAAATTTACCCTCATTTTGGCCACCAGCTTTTGCATCATTCTGAACTGGCTGTTTCAAAATAGACACTCCTCATCTAACAACCCACTTGTTTCATAGCTGTTCAGACTTACGACCTACATGTGGCCCTTTGACGCAGGAACGAGAGCAGTGTGGCTTGCAGTCTCTTCTGCAGTACAAGGGCTATGCCTTTTGCTGGCTGCACTGCACAGTGCTGTAGTTTATGCTGTTACTCATTAAAGTCCTGCATGTAAGAGATGTGCGAGTAAAAGCAAGATCAAGTTGGAGGTTACTCTGACCACGTCTTTGCTCTGAATACTGTACTACACATACTACATCCAATTTCTCACGTAGAAAACAGTTTATTAACAACCTAGTCACAGGAGTGAGCTCAGTCATTAAATGAGGCATGCCTGCATTTATCAAAATTTGTATTGGCTGGATATTTATTTATTTATGTAATTTGCCTGTTTTTCTCACCTCCACTCCTCAACTAGAAAAACTGCATGACATGACTACTGATGGTCTGTCTTTGTATTTGTCTCACTGGGGAGGATTATTTCCAAACTGGCTCCCCACTCCACACTAGAGGCCTTGATCAATAAAGCCAAGTAAAATGTGCAAACTTCTGGCCAGTTATATTTAAATTTTAGTACAACGGGAAATGTCTGAAAACCTGGGGCAAGAGCTTTTCAAATCGACTAAGACCCTATAAGGCAGGATGTCCCTTGAGATGCGCACTTTGTGAGGGAACAAGATCAGTGAGGAGTTGCGGCTATCTGCTAGGGACAAGGCTTATGTAGGGCAGGCGGTGGTGGTCCTGTCGGAGCAAGGCTGGAGAATGTGACGGGCACTGTGAAGAGATGCTGCGGCTACCGGGCCTCACAAATCCATGATGAAATACCCAGGAGCTGTGAAAGTGTGAGGGATACCAGAGGCTTAAGGTGGCCTCTGGTCAGCCAAGGATGGCAGTGGTCGGATCCCTTCATATTTCTCACCTAGCTACAACTAAGAATCCTGCTTCTGGAAGGCAGATTTAGGATAAGTGTTTTACCTGGAACTATAAAAGGAAGATCTTGCTAACAGTGTGACTTTTTAAAAGCTAGTAATTAAGTGCTCTACCTGTTAGGGCTCGTGGTGACCCCCCAAGCCTCATGCAGTCATAGGTGAGGCTTTTTCAGAGGTGCCTGGACCTAGAGTATGTGACTGATTGGAGGTGCAGTGCTAGGATTAAGGGTGTGTGATTACCCAATCAGTCCAGTGATTAGTTTGACACCATTCTAAGCCCAGTAGCATAGATGAGTATAAAAGTAGTAGAAAGATGTTGTTAAGCCCCCTTGTTGCTTTTTCTACCTTGTGGGCTCCATGAACGGCACTGTGCAACGCTCCTCTGCTGTGCCACCCTACTCTGGAGTCAGCCAATTACAGATTCAGACCTCTACACACTGTAAGTGAAATCTTTCTTCCCTTAACTTTGGGCATCAGGTATTTTAACTCAGCAAGAAACTAAGACAGAATTACATGTGTACATATTACATCTGTGTATGTACTTGTGCTTGCAAATCATTTAGACGGTATCAGATTAATGTAAAAGTCAAGTACTCTTTAGTGTACATGACTTAATCGAAGAGTTTGGAGCCATGGCAGTGAGACTGATATACAAGGACTACAGAATATAGTGAGTGGCTACTGTGGGGCAATCAGGCTGGATGAGTGTCTTTGCTCACATTAGTACAGCAAAATACCATGACCGGTACACTCACACAGAAGACAGTGCTCATCTGTTCTGCAGCCTGGAAAGTCCAGGCTGGACTTTCCAAGTTGCTGTTTTGGTTCCTAGTAAAAGCCATCTTCATGGCTTGCAGATGGAAAACATTTTGCTGTGTCCTCTCATGGCAGAGTAAGGTTCTCCCTTGTGCACTCACGTAACTCACTAGGGTTTACATACAGGAGGTCCCCAAAACTCTGCTGCTCTCCAGATAGGGCTTTGGAGGGTGCTGGGTCACAGGCACACATCCACTAATGATGTCAGTAGCTGAGCTTGCTGTTAGACGGCGGGGCCTGCTTGCTCAAGGTGGGTTGTAGGCGATGTGACCCGGTATGGTATCTCCCTCCCTCGCTTCTCCCTTCATGCTCTTCTTCCTGGCTGCCACAAAAGCATCTTCCCTCCGTGGCAGGCCCTTCCATCACACCACTTTTAGGCCGTTAGCCATGGAATAAAAGTGCTGAAACTTAAGCCATACTAGACCTCTTCTCTTCAAGAGCTGTGCAGTGTTGGGTACTGTGTCTCAGCAACAGGCAGAGTAAGACAGAGCCTCAGGGAGCTCAAACAGCCTCCCCTCCAAATTCCACCACACTGCAGAGCTGGGCTTCAAAGTATAAACTGATAGGTGGGCAAAACTTTGTAGAAAGCATAGAGTAAAGAGGCAAGTTCACAAAAGGGGCATTTGCCTGTGCTAAGACTGGATTACTGTTAAGCAAAGCTCAACAAATGAGGCTTGATTTTACAGTGTCAGAGAAAAAGGATAACTGAGAAAGATTTGTATTTGTGTAAATTAAAATGGATGCTATGAACACACAAAGCAAATGACTACAATTTTAAAAATCAAGGGGCCGGGGGTTTGCCTCAGTGGTTTGGTGCCTGCCTGGCCAACATGAGGCCCGGAGTTCGATTTCTGATTCAAAAAAATTTAATACATTAAAAAAATCAAACCAAGGTGGTAGCATTAACAGTGAAAACAGAAAAAAACTGTTCAACAAGTACAGTCTTAACAGAAAGTCCATCCTAGCAACCCTGTTGTGACAGAATCTCCCTTTGGCACAGGTGTTTCTAACACTATGTTCACTCACTGATCAGCGGAGCAATGAGCACAGCTAAATCCTACATGAATCATCAGGGTGAAAGACTTGATCTGCCCTAGAAGCAGTATTATATGCAACTTTTCTACAAAATTTATTTAAGTTGATTTCAACTAATACAGCTTACATATAATGACACCCATGTACATTTCTCCTACAAATACAGAAAACTTACTCAAAAGACAGAGGCCGTGAAGAGACATTATACAGGAAAACCCAGCATCACCAGGGACAGTCCTCGGCAAACGAGCACACGCGGCTGCCTCCTCGCTGGAGTTCCCCATGCGGCGTCAGCTTCTCGCCAACACACAGGCCCACGGTGGACACCATTACTCAAACTTCTTCACCATGTGAGTCTTGAAAATTTTCTGGCGTACTCTTTCCTACATCTGAGCTGCTCGTGTCTTATAGTCATTCTCAAGAATGAATTCAATCTGACTGTGGCATTCTCAAAACTTTACAAACTTTTTTAAACAAGTTTTTTGTAATACATTTACCCATCATCTTACCTTGACATTGTCTAAGACATTCTAAAGAACTACAGGACTTGAGGAGATAGCAGGACATGAAGAGAAAGGGTAACTTACAGTAACATTTCACATTGCAAGGTACTGCGTAACAGAAGTTTGAGAGCTTGTAAATAAAGTGGGTACTAATCTCACAGCAAAGGAATGAATTGCATGTGGAACCCTGGGTAAGTTTCACCTTTCAACTTCAGTTCATATAAGAAAGGACTGCTCATTTCCATTTTTGACCTTGCTTTATGAGAAATGGCAAACACAAAACATGCATGTCTCAAAATAAGTTTTCATATCAATAAAATCAAAGTATTTTTGTTACAAAACCATACATCAAAACAAACCCCATATATCATATGTCTAATGTCACCTAATATTGATAGGAGTACTACTAACACAGAATCAATCCTTTGACAAACTGCTTAAAAACACAACATTTGGGTTGCTTGAGTCAACATCTGCGACAGTGCTGAGGACATGTGCTGACATGTAAGTAGCATTAACAGATTCACCACTGTGAGGTATGTGATTTTTCAAAAGTTTGTGTTCCCTGAAGGTTACTTCATTCTCTGTAAGAGGGAAACACTCACCTTGAGTTACTAACAATACTTAAGTCATGTAATATAAACAGAATGAAAGAAACGTAACTCATAAATGAAGAAATGGATGAAAAACAAATTTCCTTTAATATTACACAAAAAAAGTTATGTCTCTCCATCTTCCATAACATGTTATAAACACATGGTGGTTGTGGGGGCTTTGTGGACCATTGAAATAGAGTGCCCCAGCTAACTACATACAGAAACAGTAAAAAAATTCCACCATGAGAAGACAAATACAGCCCCTTTTCCATTAAATTTGGGTATGGTTCAAAATAAGTTCAACGTGCTGTTCACTTCAATAATTACTTGGATAAGTGACCTTAAAGCACCAAGACTTCTTTTGGAATATCAAATCGGAAGTCACTGAATTTCATTCCCCTAATGGGAAAACGCCACAATACACAAGACAATAACCCATCTCAAAATAGGGGGACGGGTGGGACCTGCACAGTCCCCAGCAACACGATGATATGGCTGTATCTAAAGGGAGTTGAAGAGCGGGGCACAGTGGCACATGCCTGTAATCCCAGCACTTGGGGGGCTAAGGCAGGAGGACTGTTGCAAGTTCGAGGCCGTCCTGGGCTACACAGTGAGCTCAAGGCCAGCCTGAACTGCATAGGGAGACCTTGTCTCATAAAGGAAAAACAACAACAACAACAAAAAACCGGAGAGTTGAAAGTCCTCAAATGATGTCAGCCAGATTCACCTAAGACACTTATGGCCCAAAGAATTGAGAAATCTCAAGTTGCAGAGTCGCACATGTAAACGCAAGATCATTATCACATGCACTAAAACGTGCATCACTACGAAGACAACGGACTTATCCTCATACATTACACAGAATCACGACAGTCAATCCCAGCACGCAGGACTATCTTCAGTGCCCCCTACTCCCTACCCAGCACATGAGCAGCGGCAAGACACCAGGGCAACTGGATATGGAAAACAAGGACCATCCTCACTCCCACACTGACTTTCATGCACAACAGAGAAATACACCCCACCTCAAATACATTGTCAGCTGCCATCTCTGACTTTGTTTCTGCGTGCAGGGTGTTGAAACAGGGTCTCACTCTGTTGTTCAGGCTGGCCTTGAACTGAACTCACAGCAATCCTTCTGCCTCAGCCTCCTGTGCGCTGTGATTACCAGTATATACCACCATCATGATCATGCTTCCTTATGAGGCTAGGTGGATGCTGAGCTATTCTGGTCTTCCATGTGCTCAGGAGTGTAAAATCATACAGTCATTACCATACCACTGAGGAGACACTGAAGTGGATGATTCTGCCAAATGTGGGTAAACCTGAGTGCCCTAAGCCTACTGATGCTCAGCTGACTCAGGCTTGGCATTCAGTGGAACAGGTCTATAATGCATTTTCAAGTCTTGATACTACAAGGAATTCATGAAACTGTAGCCTCACCCTAGGTTTAAAAGCATCTGTACTTTTAAGAGCCCACTACACTTTAGGAAATACTTCCTAGGTTAGACGGCAAAGTCATAAAGGCCTAAAACAGGTAAGGAAAACTGGAGTAGGCCTCACATTCACAACACGACCAAGTCTTATGAAGACATCTCATACCCTGAACTTCAGACAATGCTTTTCAGTTGTATGAAGAAAATACAGATAGACAAAATAGTAAGAAATCCTACACATGTTTATCTAAAGTTGATGGAGCACACAAATGGGTAAAATTACCTCTGGTCCATAATGTGACTGACTGGTACTTCTCATAAATTAGCTCCTCCCTCAGTTCATTACTACAGGCTTCAAGGTAAGAACTATGATAATTATCAAAGACAGAACCAAATTCATATCCCAGTGTATCCTGGTGGGAGATGCCTTACTGAACCAAACAGCAATCATTTTCTCTAATACAAATGCAAATCCCACCAAAAATGGAAACTGCTCTTAACTGATAAACCACAGAGGCAGTTATGGTGTATGGATAGATTTATTATGCTAGGGCTTTATACCATAAACAACAAGAGGCATAACCCTGGTATACTTCGGCAAGACATCAGTCATACCAGCATGCTGTACTTTTTGGCTATAATGAATGAAAAAATTACAAATCAAAACACAAGTTATAAGAATATAAACACGAAAAGAAAAATTTCCATAGGGAAAGAAACATCTATAATTATAAGTAAGTGATATTTTTCAACAGCAAATGTGATAAACTTATAATCTTGTTCTAATGTCATATTACAATGTGATATGTGAAGCTATCACCTCAGTAAATGAATATGATAACGTTATCTATAGGATGTTTGAAATCGTAAACTTTCTAAAAAATATGTACAGAAACCTTGCTTGAAAAAAATATACATCAAAAGCAAAAAATATAAAAATCACCTACAAAGGCAATTTATTCATGAAATACAAAGTTACACACACACACACACACACACACACACACACACACAGTTCAGAACCAGCCACATCAGGCCAGTAGGAAAAGCCCAACAGTTTAAAAACTCATGTTTCAATAGGTAATTAACCACATTATTCAAAAAATGACATACAACTTAAGCCTAAGAACACTTACCTATTAAAGTTATACCATATTGCTTAAACAAAACTTGTTATGTCACTTCAGTGTTTGTTTTTGAGAACCATTACATTAAAAAAAGACCACAGTGGAGTATGTCTGAAATTTCAGCTACTTACAGAGGCTGTGACAGGTGGATTGCCAGTTTGAGGCCAGCTTTAGAAACATAGCAAGATCCTGTCTCAAAAAATAATCTTGAAAACTTATACACAGCCAGAGATCTACTGTAAGAATAAGTCACTGATAATCATAACACATGTATAACTTTGAGTACATTTCCTTCAGGTGATATATTCTTTGGAGCACTACACACAAATTAATTTGCATTGATCACATTATATTACTCTCATTTATAAAATTCCACTACTACGTGAGCACTCTTCATGGGACTCAAACTATTTTTTACAGCTGGAAAATTTCATGGGTTTTTCACACTCACAGAATTTTGACCCAGGGTGCCTTTTTACATGGGGATCATCTGAAGATTTCTCCACATCTCTTCAAGTAATCTCTCCCGTATTCTGTAGTTTCATGTCAGTGTGGAACCAAACAACTAGCCACATTCCTACGCACTACAAACTTATGCTTCTCTCTATGTGCATTCCCATGTTCCTAGTAAGGTCCTGTGTTAATGACGACTTCTCCCTTTCTATATTTAGGATTACTCTCTAGGGCTAGTTCTTTCACATTTGTGAAGGGAACTGTACAGATTGGAGGCCTTCCCACCTTACGTATGCTGGACTTCTTTCTAGTGTGACTTCTTTCATGTCTTCTTAGAGAACGGGAATCACAGTAGGACTTCCCACACTGCTTACATACATAGGGCTTCTCTCCAGTGTGAGTTCGTTCATGTATTTTAATATAACTGGAAGAACTAAAAGCTTTCCCACAATACTTGCATATATACGGTTTCTCTCCAGTATGAACTCTTTCATGCACTCGAAGATAATTGGACCAATGGAAAGCTTTCCCACATTGCCCACATACAAAGGGTTTCTCTCCAGTATGAGTTATTTCATGTTTTCTGAGAGATCTGGGAATGTGGTAGGGTTTCCCACACTGCTTGCATACATAAGGTTTTTCTCCAGTATGAGATTTTTCATGTATTCGAATGTAACTAGTAGAACTAAAGGTTTTCCCACATTGCTTACAAACATAACGTTTCCTTCCATTGTGAGCTTCTTCATGTCTTTGAAGAGACCTGGAACAACTGAAGGCCTTGTCACATAGCTTACATATGTAGGGTTTCTCTCCACTGTGAGTTCGTACATGTCTTCGAAAAGAACTAGAAAAAGCGAAAGTTTTCCCACATTGGTTACATTCATACTGTTTCTCTCTAGTGTGATTTCTTTCGTATAAAAGAAATGAAGTGGAACCATCAAAGGCCTCATCAGGCACCTGAAACTCATAGGGTCTATCTCCAGTATGAGCTCCTGTGGGTCTCTGCTTGTGCGCAAGACTTGTGAAGGTGCTCCTACATCGCTTACCTACACAACTGTGACTCCTGAAGAGTGTCCCACATTGCTTATATTCCTGCTGTTTCTCTCCACAGAGAAGCTTTTCATGGTTTTGAAGAGAACTGAAACACCTAAAATTATCACATGGTTCACTCTCATAGGGTTTCTCTCCAGCTGGAGTCCTTTCATACGTGTGAAACCACTGGGGAAAACGGAAGGCGTTCCCGTGTTCCTCAAATTTATCCAACATCTCTCCATATTCCTCATACACATATGGTTCCTGCTCAGTGTCCTCCCTGAGGGACAAATTTAGGAATGAAGCAACAGTAAGGACATTTGCACACACACGGCTTTCACCTAGTTTCACCCCAGGAAAAGTTTTCACGTTCACAATAGGGTCTGGAGGCGGGCTGAAGATTGCCCCACATTGGCTACTTTCTTTATATTCACAGAAACTCTCTACCACTTGACTTGTGTAGCAAATGAGAAGCACATTACTAAGGGTGTGTTTATTAGTGACTCACAGGGGGGTGTTGCTTTAATGCTGATAAGCACTTTTGAAAATGAATGGAGCGCTCTGACGGCTCAAGGGCAGCCAGGGGCGGGGCAGGGTATTCACACTGGGCAGTGAGGGGCCCTTTCAGCGCTTTCAGTGATGCAGATGCCTGCACATCAGGGGCCTGCTGCTCACAACACTGGTTCGCAGGCACGACACAAGGTTTCTACACCATTTCCAAGTTAGCCGTTTTGTGAAGCCTGAACACCTACATCACATTCACACGCACTTGAACATTCTTCGTGTAAAAGGCTTGAGATCAAAGGCATTCTCAATTACTGGCATATTTGCGCGTAAGTGATGGGATATGTTCAAATGGGCATAAGCACAAAGCACATTTTGTTCATATGTATCTTATACCCAAGCACTGAAGGTAACTTCAGACAATATTTTGAATAACTCTTAGCATGGGAGCAATGTCTATGAATACTGAACCACCAGATAATAGCACTTAGGGCCCCCTGACAGTGTTTCAGGTATTTCCAATACTGGATGTTTTGAGTTTTGGATTTTCCAATTATGGATGAAAACCTGTATGCATTTTTGGACAAATACTTTTGAGATTAGAAAACTTTAACCTGGCCTCACTGGTATCATTTATTTACTTGCTTTCAATATTTCCAGTCACTCCATGGTTCTTGAGGGATTTGGATTTCTTTTGTAAGTGCAAATTACCTTAGATTTCTCCTTGAATTTTCATATTCATCTTCAATGTTTTGTTCCTCCCAATTTTTTCCTGAAAGGTAGAGCCAGGGAAATAATTATAAATATACATGAATAATCTTAAATATACAAGATCATAGAAAAAATATTCTAGCTAGGTTGATGGTATAATGGTACTATCATAGTATGTTCATCAAAATGTTCTTTTCATGTTCTGATTCACAGAATAGCACTGATCAGCAGGAAACACTTGTTCCTTGACTAAGTAAAGAAGCAAAGTCACCATACCTATAGCAGCCAGGTTCCAGAAGGTTTCCTGTATCACATCTCTGTAAAGCCTCTTTTGTGAAAGATCCAGCAAAGCCCACTCTTCCAGCGTAAAGTTCACAGCCACATCCTCAAAGGTCACAGACTCCTAAATCATCCCATACATTAAAGGAGAAAGGGTGAGACTCAGGGGAGATGTAGACTTTGCTCATCACAAGCTCATATGGTGCCATGTTCACCAAACACTCCTGCTTGTCACTCTTACTTTTTATCTACACATATATCCTCTCTCATAGAGAAATTCTGCCAAGGATCAGAACTACTTGGAAGAGAAACAGAAAACAAACAACCAAATAACTGCTGGGTCATCCCAATTCCTCTTTGTACACAGGGTCTGCAGCACTCCTAACAAAGTTCTACTACTTACTATAAACAAAAGGGCTAACACCAGCAGTCCAGAAACTGCTAAAGTTAGAAACTGTTGAGAACAAAGTCTGATTTTTTGTTGTTGTTAAAAATCTGATCACTGATGTCATCTGGGAAATGCTATTGGGATGGACCTCACTGAATTTACTGTGAAGAGGTGTCAGAGGTTCCCAGTGTATGACAACATGCTACTTGTTTAACTCCCCTTGTCCTTGTGAATATTTGCAATTTTCTGATAAATTCACCACAGAGAGTCAACACACTCCCAAACTACTGGATGGTAAGATACTAACGGGGCCATGGTGACAGATATGATGTATCACTTCTTATCACCACTGGTTACTTAGGAAATCAAATGCATCCTGTAACTGCACATGTAAAAAGAAAACAGATTCACAATACTACAGACATTGTACAACAAACAGTGCTAGAAATCAAAATCACACACAAGGCAGGAACAAACAGGAACAGAACTGAAACATGGTTTGTATGCCCTACATTGCATGGACAATAATCACACAATACTAAAACAGGAAAGATAAAATCTAAACACTTTGAGAAATGACCACTGAATAAATTTTGAATAACCCATAGTATTTAAATCGATAAAAACTAAGGGGGTAAAAAACCAAAAGGCCAAAAAAAAATCTGCAATACATTCAACAGAAAGAATCAGCATGGGGAGCAGAACAAATAAACACATGATTGACAAATTATCAAAACAAATGTAACTAAAGATAGAACATCATATACCAAACAACATCTAAGGCCTTCATAGAGGAAATATCCACATATGTAAAAGAAAGTGGGCGGGGCCACAGAGAGCCAACGAGCAGTTACGCCTGAGGTCAGACTGAAGTGGTCCAGTGCCAATTCCTATACTTTCAACTTCACTACAGTGTACACACAGGTCATTTTTCTTTAATGTCCAAAGAATGTATTGTCCATTTTTACCTGAGACAGAAGAACTGTTTACAATAGCACTGAAAAGTAACCTTGAGAAAGCACCCAGTGTCCACTGGAATGGAGGAGGACAAGAGCTGCCCCACTCCAGACACCCGCAGATGCAAAACACACTGAAGGAAACAGACATCTCAGGGTTTCTTTCCACTCCCTCCAGCACTCGCATACTGAGAGGCGGGATGCGGCTAAAGGACACTGCTAAGTGAAATACATGTGTGAAGACAGAAAAAGTAGCCAAGGAATCAAGATCTGGGCTGCTATAGTGCAGTATACAGAGCACCCAGGCTCAGCAGGCACCAAGGCCCTCTTCTGAATCTTGAAGAGGGTGTCAAAAATATTTACAATAATTGAAGAATTTGACTGGAAACTTTATACTTACTCTTTTGAAAATAAACACCCTAAATAATTTACAGGTCACACTGGGACACAACGTACTAATATCAGTACTGTTCGTTGTCTCCTTGTAACGTGGCAGTGTGCGTGGTAACTACAAGATCTGGTAGTGATACACAGAGCAGCACATGCCACAGCCAGACTGCTCCAGACACCAGGCAAGAAGGGCGCGGCGCACAGGTGGTCTCTGGGAGGCAGACACAGGGGCGGGCCGGCACCCACACGTCCTGCTCGCACTGCGCAGAGGTGTGGGTCTGCCAAGGACAGATACTGACACTGAGAACGAGAGCACACACACAGAACTGCTGCTCATGCAGACGAGGCTAGATGGGAGTCAGGTGGGCCTTCTGAGCAGGAACCAGTGTATTCAGACAAAAAGAGGTACTGAAAAACTTCACTCCCTCAGACTGGACGTTCTCAATCTCCTTCTGGGCTTCTTATGATGTGTGTCAGCAAAGGAAAGGAGCACTGAAGGCAAAACACTGTCACCAAGTGTCAAGAGACAGAGTCACACGTTTCTACTTCTCCACACAGCATGGAAGGACACATCACTCCCCTCAGCAGAAGAAAGCAAAAAACAAAACAACAAAAAAACAATTGTAACACAAACACTCTTCTCAACTCAGACGAGCACGGCCAAGACGCAATCCATTTTCAACAAATCGGAGAGACACAGAGGCAGACACACAGCAGCACAGCTCACTACCACGGAAACCTGTAAGTAGCACAAGAGTAGGGAAACCTAAGTGTCCCTGATGAATGGCTGAAGGCTGAGAGAAGAAAACTGAGATACAAAACCTCCAGGAGGCCCCATTTCAGCAGGCCCTACAAATTATCTCCAGGAACCCCGCCAGTTCCAGCGTGATGATCAGACAAAAACTGCTGGTTCTGACAGTGGGGGAGAGCGAGGGAGGCATTTTAAAAATTCTTCTTTTACCATACGGTCTGTATTTTTTAAAAAACAAACAAAAACACATCTATTTCCCAAAAGCCCAACCAACTGCGAGACCGGGGGAAGGGGGCAACTGAAAATCCCAATTTCAACCTCTCTCGTCTTTTACAACTCAACACTGGAAAAAGAGATTCTCATTTCTAAAGTTACCTGAGCAGACCACTCAAATGTCGTCTTAACAATTATAACCCACCACAAGTACACAGAAACAAGGAAATATGGCTCTTCACTGAAAAAATGAGTTGAAAGAAATAATTCCCGAGGAACCTGAGACATTACGACACAAAGTCTTTTAAGCGACCTTCATAACTATGCTCAAAGAAGTAGAAGCACCCACTGTAAAAGAACAAAGGGAGAACAGGAAAGGGTGCATCCACAGAATACCATCAATGAAGAACTGGCAATTACTGCAAAGATCATACAGAAATTATGCCAGTGCAAGGTGCGGGTCAGAGGAGATCGTCACTACAGGGTTTCCAGGGCAGATTGCAGAAAGCAGAGCACAGAACCAACTAGGATGAAGGTATACAGTGAGACTTTGTCTCAATAAAAAAAAAAATTCCAAAAAAGCTAACACGAAGATGAGCCAATTAAAGTCATGCAGCCTTGAGAAGAGAAAGGAAACATTAACAGAACGTGTCTCCAATGTATTTGTCGCGCAAGAACGGGGGAAAGAGGCAAACAGGTTAAGGACAGAATTTGATGAAAAGAATGAAATGGCCAACCGTTCTTGCTTCACTAACAGGTAAGCACCTGCGTACACTGAAGGTATCGACAGTGCACCGGATGCTCTCAGCTCCTCACAGGAAACTCCATGGCAGCAAGCACACGTGCAACGGGAAGAGGAGGCAGGAGGATTTCTACAGTCCCGGCACTGCCCTGAAACATTACAGCATCAGGGTAAACTCGGTTTATATTCATTGTGAGTATATTTCTCTAACATCGGGTAATCACTGAAACAATTTTAGGAAACAAGCATACCTAGCCATACAGGAGTAAAAACAGAATCACATAAAATGTCCAATTAAAGAGTGAAGTCAGAAGACAATGGAAACTTAAAAACTGAAGAAATAGTAGGAAACATAAATATGGTACAGTACTTCTTGCTCCAAATACATCAGTAACTAGTGACTGCTGATCATGACTGTCAACTTCAGTGAACACAGCACACTTCGCAGGCGGGAAAGCACACTCCAGTGTTTGGGTGGTCATGAGCCACGACCCTGGGGCCCGCTCCCCAGCCCATCCCTCCTGCTGTTAACATCCCAGTGTCAGGAAGTGAGCAACTGTGCTCCGGCACGCCCTCCACCACGATGTTTCCGCATGACTGAGACCTCTGAAACAAACACAACCACCATTCCTCCCTGTACTGTGCTGCCAGGCCTTTTGTCCCAGCAACAGGAAAGCTGACTGAGACAACGGACGTGAACATTCTGTACTGCATTCGTACACACTGACAAAAGGACAGAGTAAAAAAGTGTAGAGAAAAGAAAACCAACTGTAAAAAAGAAAAAAGTGAAAGTGAAATGGAAGGAGCTGAAAATATATTGTGCGAAAGAACCAAAATTTCACTGCGATAACTAGAGTTAAGAGCTTGTTGTTGCACTCTGAAAACCACCGGGACTGGGGTGCTGTAAGTGCTCGCAACAGGAAAATACAATACATATGGGAGTGCATCTATTAACGATGTAGTTGGATTTAGCAATTTAACAGTGTATACACCCAGCACAATTGCTTTGGTCTGGAGAAATGCCAGTGCCCAGGGGCACCTGCCTATTCCATGTAGTCACCAGACACATACCTTGCTTTCCAACCTGGGCTCTAACAAGCTGAACTGATTACCATAACAAAACAAGCAAACTCCTTAAGTTTCTTCCTGCAGTCCTGTGGTCTCTAACCCACCCTCAGCCTTATCTAACACAAAACCCTGACTCTTCTGTCACCCTAAGAACAAACTGTCCTCATGAAACCCGCTCTGTGCCAGAAGCAGACCTGGCCACTCTCCACAGGGCCCTCCTTTCCACCTCCTTCCCACTGCTGCCTGCTCCTCTGTGAAAGAAAAGCCATTTCAGCCTAACTTGGCTGATGATGCAGACCTCAGAGTTCAAGTTTCTCTCTAATGCAATACTCCTTTCAGTCATTCTTAGTGACTTAATTATTTAATTATATTTGAGACACAGTCTCACTATGTCATTCAGGTTGGCTGCTTCAGCCTTCCAAGTGCTTCAATTACAGCTGTGCATCACCACATTCCCAGTCATTCAATTTTAAGCAACAACGTCTAAAATACCTCAGGAATGACAACCTCGACCTAAGACCTCAACCTTAAACTCTTCTCAGAGGCCACAGCAACCCACAGTGGCAAACAGACCCCAGCTTTTCAGTTTCAGTAGCAAGGGCTGCTTAAGCCTCCTGTGAGTGGCCAGGGACACCTGAAGGGCAGAGGCACAGAAGAAACACAGCCCTCCACAACGTCCCCTACAGCTCCACGTGAACCTGACCTTGAAGTCACAGGCACAGATCCTTTGTCTTCATAAAACACCATCCAGTTACTTTAAAAGAGAAAATACCCAGTGCTCAAGTATTCCAGCAAAAACCACTGAAATTCAGTGTTTATGTGCATACATGCAAGAGGAAAATTAGCCACAAGTTTCATTGCTTGACAAGAAAAACACAAGTACCCGTCCCTTTCAGATAATAACAGTACCATTTAATTCTTACGACAAAAAAATTACTCAATAATTATATTTGCATACTTTGGGGGATTGCCTCTGAAAAGCAGGTATCAAAAACAAGATTCTGCTATTCACTGTAACAAGAGCCTCACCCTGTAAAGAAGAAATGATATCTTGGAAAGTGTTTGCAATTCACTAGTTTGCTTACACACTGACTTGTGGAAATGTTCTCATTTCCCTACAACAACCAAGCCTATTTCTCTGAGATTCTTAACTCCAGTAGAACACTTAAGACTAAGCGTTCTAGATGAGCACATCCCACCCCTCAAAAAAGAACAGACCGCGCATTGTACATAGTATAAAGAAGAAAAGTAAAAATTAGAATCTGTAAATGAAATTTTGTTTTTGATCTGGGATTGAACCTAGGGAGCGCTGAGCTCTAGCCTAGCCCTTTTTACTTTTTGAACTTAGAGACAGATCCTGTGACATCATTCAGGTTGGGCTCAAACCTGGAATCCTCTTGACGCAACCCCGCCCACCCAAGTAGCTGAGATTACTGGTGTATGGCACCATGCCTGAGAACAAAATTTAAAATGTTAACAAATAAAATGTCAAACTAAATGCATAATTTTTTCCCCTGAAATTCACTTGTTACTGGCTTATGAGTACATTTTACCATATCTTTCTAATGATTCTGAAAATCTGAGGCCAAATGCGGTTTTACAGGTTAAAAATGCAGGGGCAGTCGGCACAGAACTGGAAGTTAAACGTGTCTTAACAAAATTCCAAGCACCAAGTGAGGTCACCCTTCTCTTCGCGACATCGCCCTACCCTCACACGCACACCGGCCTGTGACTCCTGCCTGCCCACAGTGCACGGTGCTTTGCAGTTCTGACACCACCTCAACTGGGTGAGTTCTCCTTGTCCTTGTTCATGATTCTGGGAACGTCCAGGGGCCAGGAATCATTTCAACCTCGGCCTCTCCATGCCATCATGTAATTACTGGTCCCATCAATGTGTGCAAGGAATGGAACCTGTGGTTGGGTAAGAAAGTCTTAACTTCCTACAGGAGCACCGATTGCGATGAACACAACAGGACATTCCTGCCGGCCCGAGCTCACCAAGGAGATCCCTGCGGAGCCCCATTCCTCTACTCCTACTGCCTCCAGGGTCCAGGTCCTCATATTCACTAGACAAGGGATGGCCACAGGAGGCACACTGGGTAACCAGCGTCACCAGGAGACAACACAAGAGCGAGCTGCGGACACATCAGCTTGTCACGTAAAGGGAACCTCAAGACAAGGCAGGTGGTACATGCCTGTCGTTCTAGTGCTCAGGGAGGCTTAGGCAGGAAGATCCCACTTTCAAGCCCAACATGGCCAAAAGAATGAGACTCTGACTCAAGGTGCGGGGGCAGAAAGGAAGGAACGGACAGGATTAGCCTCAAGTCGCACGGAATGATCGCACTGGGCAGCTGGCAGGCGCGCACCCCCCACCCCAACGTGTCTCACGTCCCCGCCGCTAGCCCACAGCTACAGGCCCCGCCCGGCTCACACGATCCCCGACCAGACATAGACCCGGGAGCCGGACTCGATGTCTCAGCTGCTCGGGAGTCCGAGGCGGGAAGACTCCGAACTCAGTCAGTCTGGAAATAATGGAAACTGTATTTGAATCTTTTTCTCCCCGGAATACTCAGTCCCATCCTGCAGAGATCGGAAGCCGGAGCCGCTGACGGCGGCGGTGTCCGACCCTGCCTTTCCCAGGCGATGCTGTTGTCGGGGAAGGGACAGGCGGGGCCCGGTGCCAGTGGAACTCACCATTCCCGGATACCAGGGGTCCCGGGGCTCCCCGAGAGCCCCACGTCCGCCGTTGTGTACTGTAAGAAATACTGCCCCGCACAGGAAATTGCTAGGGCGGCGGCGTAGGCAAAATCCCGCGATATTTGGGACGACACGAGCCTCTTATACAAGAGAGTCCCTGATTGGGCGGTTAGCACAGCTCCGCCGATTGGCCAGAGACAGGAACTCCACTGCCTGCGGCAGAGTATTAGATTCTGGTGGCGCACCCGGCTGGGAGAGCCAAGTAGCAGATTCCAGCCCAGCACCATCACATCCTGTGACAGTTTAATAAACTGATCTGGCCTGATGGGATTAAGAATACCTAAATAGACCCAGCGCTATTTTGTCAACACCTTGCTCTAAAGTCATGCGGATGTGGTTTTTACCCGGAAGTGACGTCATACAGCTACTAGCTGAGGTGATGCCGAGGACAGAGAAGGGCATATTTCATAAAACTGCTCATAAAGGCCCACGATGTAAAATTTACGTTTTCCCCTTTAACGTTTTCAGACAATAGTTGGTTTGACGCTGTAGAATGTGAACCTGCTGATAGCAGGGACTATTAAATCATAGTTGACTTCGCACCAGATTTCCTCTGCACTGGGTCAACTTTCTGTCCAGAAACTAGCGCAGCCCACCTTCCAGAGACTTTCTGAGGCGAGCCAGCGCTTCACCTGCCGTGAGTGGATCTTGCTCTTGAGGCAGTCACAGGCTTGTGCTCTACAGGAACTATCCGGGTCACCGAAGGGCCCCACTTTCATTTCTTACCTAGATAGCACCCTGTTGGGTCAATCACTGCAGCCCAACCCCATAATCCCGAGCTTTGAAGCAGTGTTGCTGTAACAGGGTTCTGCTGGGCGTGAGGCTTGAGACACTGTTTGAAATGCTGGCGCGGACACCCACCCTTCCCAGATTCTACTCTGAGGCCAGGGATAACCAAAACCAAGTGGACAAAAGGTATTGTACCCTTCGAAGCAGTGGATGAAACTAAATACCAGCCCTCTATAACCTGTGTTGGAGTGACCGGGGTGTGCTGCGTGAGAATGCAGAGAATACCACCACTGGCCTTCAGTAGTGAGTCTCGTGATACCAGCCACACCCTGGTTCCCTGCCGCTACATCCTTCTGTGCTAGCAATCTGGGGCAGTGATGGAACAGGCAGCTCTGAATATCACCACCACAGTGACTTCAGGGTCAGTTTTTCACTGCCTTGATCCTGACTTCCTTCTCTCCACACTAATATTCTACATGTTTGCTTGGGCACTTCCTTGGTATTCTCTGCTAGGCAAACTTTGATTCTTTATAGGACAAGGCTGAGAAATGTCCCATGTCCAGGTCACCACTGGTCTTTACCTTTCACTCTAAGGTGGTAAGAAAGGTCAATGGAGCCACTCAAACAATGAAGCTTAGGGATTTTTTTGTGTCAAATATATTAGTCCATCACTCAGAAATTTTGCACTTCATAAGTCCTTGAACACAAAAAAATCCAGCAAATTCCAAACCGTAAGAATGGACAATTCCCCAGTGTCCAACAATATTTCCTCATCTAAATAATTCCTTAGTGGCTTCTGCCATTCCTGTTCTAATCAATATTGTGCTTAAGGTCACTTAAGCAATTTCTAAGTGGATTCAGGATTTTCAACAGCTCTTCTCTTCCTCTGAGCCTTCACCTGCCCAACCTCCATGTTCCAATTACAGCAGTGCAAGTTCTTTTTACTCCAATTATTCGTAACAAAATTGTTCCAGCATCTCCTGCCTAACTTCAAGGCCACTTCCACATCTTAGGCACTTGCTGCAGCAGCGTCCATTACTCTTTCTGCACTCAACTTGTCCTAGTTTGTTTGACTGCTATAAAACAATACCTCACCCGGGTAATTCATAAAAACCAGAATGTCCCTATATTTTTTGACACGGTGAAGACCAACACCATGGTACCAGCACCTGATGAAAACATTTTTGCTGTATCTTCAAGGGCAGAATGCAGATAGGCAAGAGCAGCATTTAATCCCCGCCTAAGAATGCAGCACTCACGACACAAGCACCTCCATAGGAGGCTCCACTGCCCATTACCTGTGCATTGGGATTAATTTTGCACATAGGGTTTTGGGGGAAGAATTGAAATAGCATACGACCTGTCACTTTCAAAGTGAAATCTGACACTAGCTTGTATTTTCAAGCCAAGTACATAACATTTTCACTTACACTGGGGGACCAAAGAAACCTGACACACGCACTGAAGTCTCAGCGTGTAGAAGGGACACCTGTGAACAGCAAAATGGACTCTGGGTTTTGGGGGTCATCGAAATGCGATGTTCCCAGCTACATTCATACACAGATATGGTTTCCCTTGCTGAGTATGCTAAACATACCCATTTGTCCTCACTCAAAATGGTAAGCTATGTCTGCCGCTCACCTCAGTTTTATTACTTGGATAAGCAACGCTGAGGCATCCAAACTCTCTCTGGTGTCTCAAAGAGAAAATCGGGGGACTCAGATGTCACTGCACTAACACAGAACACCCACCGGGCCTGGCACTGTGTGCAGGAGTATAACCCTTTCTCTGACCACGGAGTAGAATGATGTGGGCACGCAAAGCATGCCCCCGAAAATGCCATCAGACAGCTGCACCCCAGACACCTGTGTTGTGGTCTGTGTCTGCACGTCCCCCCAAAGCCTCATGCAGTCATAGGTGCGGGCTTCTGGAGTTCAGGACTGATCCGTGGTCCAATGCTGGGATTATGGTTGTGAGCACTACCCCCGCCCTGGGGTGGGCAGCTTGCACACAATAGAAGGGAAGGAAAGAGGCTTGCTCTTCTGCGGCCACTCCTCCCTTTTGCTCTTGTTAGTTTTGCTGTGCACCATGAACGCCGGCACTCTGAGTATGGACTGACACCTCCACAAACTGTGAGCTAAATAAACCTTTCCTTCCTTAGTTTGGGTGTCAAGTATTTTGTCCCAGCAATGAGAGAAAAGTAACCCAGACAACCTGTAAACCAAATTAAAGGAAGTCTCAGTCCTCTGCGTCTCATAATCACAGGCAATGAGACTCAACTACCGCTAAGATCATTCAAAGATAATTCTCCAAGCTTGTTTTATTTTTATAAAGGCTATGATGACCATCAGTCTCACCAAAACAGGCCTCTGTAGGCCCCATGCTGTCAGACCCATAGCTAAGCAGCTGATGAGACTGCAGTGACAACTGGACTGTGTGCAAATGAGAGAAAGATGACGACACCCTGACTTGCTCACACACTGATTTCACAGAAGGAGGACAGCACCACTTCTAGATGTCCATCTTTGTTTTTTCTTTTTTCTTTTTGTCTTTTTTGAGACAGGATTTCACTATGCTGTTCAGGGTGGCCTTGAACTTGCAGCAATCTTCCTGCCTTAGCCTTCTGGGTGCAGGGATTACAGGCGTGTGCCATGGCACCCGGCTTAGATGCCCAGCTTATAAACACCAGATTTCCCAGGTTTGCCACCTTACTTTTCTTACCAAAAAAGCAAGCACCAGCATGACAGAAACTCATTTTTAAACAGCTCTACACTATGAGCACAGAGGCCTGGGTTATTCATAATTAAGTCTGTATGTTTCTAATCTATGAAGCTAGCATGTGAGGATGCTGAAAAAATGACCATGAAAGGCATATTTTCTGAGGAATAAAAGGCTAACAGCAACAGCGATACCTTCTCTACCCTTCCTAGACTGGCAATCTGACAGTTTACCTGAATGTACTGCTCTTCTTAAACCCTAGAGAATTAACAGATGAATTATACAGCTTGCTAAGGATTAAGTGAATGTATATATTTTAACTGACACAAGGATGATCATCAACTAATGATGGTTTGACTTATGATATTAACAATGATAGGGAAGTGATATGCATCCATTAGAGTTTAAAGATTAATGTTTCACGACAGTGGTAGTGCCAACTATTTCGCATGACGCTGGGCAGAAGCACACATGATCATGAAGGTAAGCAATCCTCGTGACACACTGACTACACTGAATACATTACATAACATTGACAACACCTCTTCATGTCACAGACCTGTTGAATGACTTTTCATGGCCATGTGCTTTTATAAGTGATGTGAGCATATTTTAGGAGATATCATTGATAATGAGTGGGTTAGGTGTACTGTTTCTTCAAGTTTTAACATTTTCTTACCATGGGTTTATAGAAATGTAATCCCACTCCAGGCTTAAGAGTTTGTGCATTTATGGAGAAGAGTATACTACACACTGGCAGGAAATGATTCAGTGTTTAGATAATAAGTAGAAAGAAAAAAAAAGCTGAGAATTCAGTTGGCCTCACATCTACAAGGTCTTATGAAGAAGTTATACACAACATCAAATGATGCTCCTCAGAGATTAGGACGGATCAAGACAAAACAAAGACACTTTGTAAATGTGTCCTAAAACTGGTAAAGCAAAACACATTCACAGTTATAAGAATATGTAAAGTGTTAGAAATATCTAGAATCTGCTACCTAAGGACAGTAAATCTGACTGGCTCAAACACCTTCTGCCCAAAATGAGAACCAATGATGGATGATTATTTATGATTATTAACATAAATTTTAGGTTTCCTTCAGGTCAGGAATGGCATTATGCTCTTTATATTACTTACATTCATAGGCTTTCAGGACAAGAACTTTCACAGGACACCAAAATTGTTACAACTGACATTTTTCTTTCCAACTAAAGATTTTTGCGTATCCATTCTACTAATGCTGTTTTTCTCTGTACCATGTTCTTTCAACCCTGTGAATGGAACCCAGTTGCTAGAGGCTTTCCTCAATTTACCCTAACAGGAGGCCCCTCCTATAGGCATTCTCATTTGTGCTATGGTGGTTGTGGGATAGAGAGGCCTCCCACATTCTATATTCAGGGTTTCTGGCAAGTGTGAGTCCTCATATGATTTTGCAAGTAACCACAGCTCCTGAAGACTCTCCCACATTCCTCACATGCACAGTATCTGTCCCCATTGTGAGTTTTTCCATGCCGTAGCATTTTGCTGTACTCTCGGAAAGCTTTCCCACATAGCTCACACACATAAGGTTTCTCTCCACTGTGGTTTCTTTCACGTATTCAAAGAGTACTGGCACGAGTGAAGGCTTTTGCACAATGCTTACATGCAAAAGGTTTCTCCCCCGTGTGGATTCTTTCATGTATTTCAAGGAAACTGGAACAAAGGATTTCCCACACTGCTGGCATACGTAGGGTTTTTCTCCAGTGTGAATTTGTGCATGTCTTCGATAGTAGGTGGAGCAAGCAAAGGTTTTCCCACACTGCATACATGCATAAGGTTTCTCTCCGGTGTGAGTCCTTTCATGATTTCGAAGGTCACAGGGCCACTTAAAAGCTTTATCACATTTTTTACATTCATGGGGCCTCTCTGTACATCCCTGATATTCAGATGGTCTGTGTCCATGGTTAATTATGATGTCCACTGAAAAACTATTGGCCACTTCTTTAAACAAATGGCTTCTACATTGTTTTATCCTAGAAGTTGTCTTGTTCACTCTATGATTTGGAGTCTTGCTGAATGTTTCTCTATGTTGTTTACTTTCTTTGTATTTAAAGAATCTCTGTAGCATTTGGTATCTGTAATAAAAGAGCAACACATTACCAAGAGGCTTCTTATGATTAACTTTACATTTACTAATAAGTACTAGATTTATATTTACATTTTAATGTCATCAGGAAATGTGTCAGCCTTATTCCTATATGAATTTTGTGAATGTGCATGAACTCAATGCTCAAAGAGATTATGTATCAAAGCACTGACAGTCATGGAGGTTTCCTGGTACTGTTTCTAAGGTAATTACAGTGCAAACACTGAACATCTCAAGTTATATTTACGTACAGGTTTAGAATCACACATCTCAAATGCATGGGAGGGCTGAGTGTGGTGGCACTGTAATCCCAGCACAGGAAGCTGAGGCAAGAGGATCACCATGAGTTCAAGGCCAGCCTGGGCTACATAATGAGTTCACAGCCAGCCTGAACTATATAGCAAGACTCCTTTAAAAAAAAATTGGCAGAAGTGTTTTGGATTTTGAAATATTGGCATATATATTATACCTGGAAATGTAAGCCAACTGTAAATAAAAATTTATTTATGTTTTATATACTCCTTATATGGAAAGCCTGAAAGTAGCTGTATACATTTTAAATAATTTCAGGCATGTAACAAAGTTTGTATACATTGAACAATCAGAACATATCACTTGTGGCATTTTGTTGGTGCTCAAGAGTTTAGGACACTGCAGCATTTAGAATTTTGAATGGTTTGGAATAACGATGCTCAATCTGTACGTAGTTTAAGGAAAAAATGATGAGAGGAAATCATTTTGAAGGTGGGATTATTTTCTATGCTTTTAAAAAATATTTCCTGTCACTCTAAATTTTTGAGGGACAATGCTTTCTCTTGTGAGTGGAAGTTACCTTTGATTTCTGTTGAGAGTTTTGTAGTTATCTTCAATGGTCTGGTATTGCCATTTTTTACCTAAAATGAAGACACCAGAAAATTATGATAAATAATTGTATTGTATAAAACTTACTACATTCCAGGTGCATATTCTATTGTGACCATGTTAACTTTTTTCTCCAAAGTGTTTGTTTCTCATATTGTAAAACTTTGAACAGCACTGGTGAGCAAGAAATATTTATTTTCCAAATAAGAGATGAGGTCCCCCTTACCTATAGATGTCAGGTTTCAGAAGGTCTCCCACATCACAGCTCTGTAGAGGTTCTTCTGGGAAGGCTTGAGCAAAGTCCACTCCTCCTGGGTAAAGTTAACAGCCACATCCTCAAATATGTTTAAGACTCCTAAAACATCCCAAATATGTTTCAGAAGGAAGAGGAAGACTGACAGCAGCAGTGATCTGTATTCAATTTATGAGGAATTCACATGATGCTGTGAATCTCAAACATTTATTATACGACTTCATGGTTGTATTCTTTCTCTCTCATGTCCTCTCACAGACCTTTTCTGAGGGATAAAACAAGACCAGCAACAAGAACTGCAGTACACTTAATGGGGGAGTGTAACTACGGGATGTAACTATGTAACTACGGGATGATAGATGAGCAATGTCTTCAGAAAGACAATCACAAAGACAGAGGAGGAATATAAAGAAAGCTTTAGAGTTGTCAAAATAAAGATGGAGTCACTTATGTCAGCCTTATCAAAACCAAAACCAAAAGACTGTAAAGAAAGTATCTGCACATTGAGTGCCTCGTGATAACTGTTACAAAGGTCTGCCCAAAGCGGTGTCCTGAGTCGCTCCGAGTTTGATTAAACAGCGCTGCCATTTAAAGATGAGGGCCACGATACTTGCAAGTAAAAGCTGCACAAATATAATGGGACAACTGCTCTGTAGACGTGGGAACAGATGAGCTTTAGTCTTTGCTGTAACATCCTATGTTTGACAGTCTGGACTGATTGAGCATGGAACTGTATATGCTCCTGATAATTCTTATAATACACTTTTTTAAGTCCATAAATTACAAAATCATGTCACAGCTACAGATAAGCTTAATCCTGTTTCTACTTGGTTGGTAATTTCTTCCTGCTACCTACAGAAATGTTTCATTCAATTTTCTCGCTCCCCTGCCTGGCAGGGCTTGTCATAGTCTACTACCTTCCACACTGCTGTTGTAGTACCCAGAAGCTGCCGCAAAGGATGGGCCCAAAAAGCCTGAAAGGAAATTCGGGCATGTGGAGAATGAAATGTAATGTTCCCTGAGAAAAAGACATTTAGCATCAAATTCCCAAAACACAACATTCGCATCCCCAAGACTCTGGCCAAGTCAAGAGAACAAACCGTCTAGTTGAGTACTATGCAAAGGACACCAGGAAGTGGTAATATCTATAGATACCATCTTCCTGCCTATATACTAAGTTAGCTGTTCCTTGGGATGCTGATCATACAACAGAAGAAAAGCAAGCCAGTGATGCCACTGCTCACACACTCACCTAAAAAACCCTCTCCCTATGATAACTGCTATTGTTAAGTATGCACCCCTTGTGGCTTTGCCAAGTGAAGCTGTTATATAGTGTGTGTCCCCGTGGATTTTCCATGCAGCGCCATTGTTGGATACACATTACTTATGGGACTTGCTGAGCACTCTGTTGAGGACACACCCCTCATGAGATTTTGCCAAGGGGTGCTGCTGAAGCCATATATGGCCCTTGTGTATATTCCAAGTAAAGCCACTGGACCTGAATACACTCATTTAGAATCCTTCCCTATTAGCAAGTATCAGTTAACCCCTTCCTTTCATGTAACTAAGTCTTAAACCCTATCTTCCACAAATCATCTGTACTTTCTTTAGCCTCTCAGCAACTAGCCAGCTGACCTAGCACAGCTAGGATGCGGACATGACAGCATTGCAAGAACTGTTGAAAGATGTTCCTCAGAGAGAAAAGATTTAAGAACTCTGCTGCAATAAAGAGCACAGTGCTAGAGAATAATTCTATGAAAATGCAACAAAAATCATTTCTTCTCCTTTGTATTAGCAGACAAATGTTTATTCAAACTGATAAAATTCAACAGCATACAGGGTGGTCACAGCTTTCAGCAGGGAAAAGAAATGATGGCAATTCTATGTGGGATGGAAAGGAGGAGCTGGGAACACGCCAGGGCCCTTGCACTGCCCACAAGAGAGTACAGTATTATTTAGGACTGGATTTAGATTAGTTGTGAATGGATATAGCTCACACTGTGAAATGACTAAAACCTTGTAGGAAACAAGTATATTTCATGTCCCAAAGGAAGAAAACAACCCAACAGTACCAAATGATTAAAAAGAGAATGGAGAAATATCAAGACAACTTAAACAAAACCCCAGAACTAAGATCAGCAGGCAAAGCACTGTCGCCAAAGTAGTGAAAAAGGCAGACCCAGAGAACCCTTTGGATAGAAGCCCAGAAGAACAAAACAGAATCCTAAACAGTCCCTGATAAAATGCTATAGTCAGGTAAAAAAATACAGAATATCTAGTTTTAAGTGGATGTGTATCTAAGTTTTACCTCCAGACACCCTATCAGGTTCCCACAATGGAGATAAGAGAAAAGTTATTGTGGTAAGTTACAATATAATACATGTAATCCAAATATATCACTAATCACTGTGAATTATCTAAATACATACCAATCAAAACAAGGTAAAAAATCCAGCAAGCCCAGTGTGGTGGCACACACAGAAGCCCAGTACTGAGGAGACTGAAGCATTGCCATGAGTTTGAGGCTATCCTGGGCTACACAGTAAGTTCAAGGCCAGCCTGCACTATACACATAGCAGAATCCCATCTCAAAGAACCAACCCAAACCAAAACAAAAAAAAAAAGAGTGGTAGCACATTAGAAAAGAAGATGACACGTTTTGTTCTCTACCCAAAAAAACATTTTTAAGATAGATATATGGGAGGGACAGTTAGGGAGGTGCTGTTCAAAGGTTTCAGAATTTCCAGTGGATGGGAAGGATAATTTTAAGAGATCCATTATACATCATGGAAATTATAGTTACTACCTTTGTATTGTTCACTGGAAAACACCAAAAGATTACATTTTCAGTGTTACATCAGAAAAACTTACATGAACTAATGGAATTGGTAAATTAGCTCAGTTTAACCACTTCAAAATTTGTACAGAGCATCGTGTTTTAAGTTATCAATGCATTTGATTTTATATCAATTAAACCTTTTAACATTTAAGTATGTAAACATTTTAAAAATAGGATAATGACAAAGATTAACTATTAGGTTATGCACTATCTGAAAGAAACCTAACTTAACTTCAGACTAATCAGGTGGAGGTACCTCAGAGAAACTTAAAGCAATACAGAGATCAAATTATGATAAAGTAGTCAGTCCTCAATCTTTAATGTATATTCCCATACACAGAGCATCAAAATTACATGAGGCAAAAACTAGCAGAACCAAAAAGGAAAATTCTTGATCTGTGTTATTAATACTCCACCCAAAATAGAACACACACTCATTTTAAAATCATATAGTATATTCACCCACACAGCCTACATTTTAAGTTACAAGATACACTTTAACAAATGTAAAGGAACAGCAACATATAAAATCCTCTCCCACCATATTAGAAATTAAAAGGAATACATGGAAAGCTCTATCCAACTGGAGATTAACCCACAATCTACATAATACAAGTGAAAAACAAGTCATGTAAGAAATAAAATACTTAAAACACATAGAAATGAGTAATTTTAACCAAATTTATGGGATGTGGGAAAGACAGTACGTGGGTGACTCCTAATCCAATGACGAGGAGAATAACCTAAATGCAATGAACTAATTCTCCACTTCTGAAAACTCGAAAAAGAGAACGACAAGCCAAATCAAGGAGAAAGAAGTAGTGGTCAGTAAAGACAGCAATAAAATTACAGAGAAGAAACAGAGGGTATTAATGAAACTAAAACCCAATTCTCCTAAAACAACAACAAAACTGATAAAAACTCAGGCAAAATAACTAAAAGAACAGAGAACATACAACTTGTGAATGTCAGAAATGAAAGAGAGGCTACAGACTACTCTCATGGACCTTAAAAAGACAATAAATCAATGTTATGGAGAATTCCATGCCTATAAACTTAACAATGTGGATCAAGTGAACCTATTTGTGGTAAGAAACAATCTAATTGAAATCACACCAGCTGAGACAATACAAATTGAAGTGTATGCATCACAGACATTAGAACAATAAGACAGCAGGTGACCCACAACCCCACCACCATTACAGTCTGTGTATCTACCCTCCATGCACTAGGTGCAGACAGAAGATTCTGACTCAGAAAGCCCATGAACTGCTAACACCAGGGTTTGTGTTTGGGCCCTCCCTGTGCATGCCCTGTGCCACCTGAGGTACTACAGCAGGTGGTCCATGAACTGCTGACACCAAGGCTCACATCTGGGCTTTGCAAGCCCTGACCTCCTGGAGGTCACAGAAACAGGTGGTCCGTGGTCACCACCAGTGTAGCCTGCACTTGGCTCCTGCATGCACCATGAGCTGCCTGGAGACATGGAATCAGGTGGTCCACGAACTGCTGGCCCTGAAGTTGGTATCTGGGCTCTTTCTGCACCATGAATTGTCTAGGGACACAAGGCAAAGTGTTCTGTAATCATGCCACCAGAGCAGTCCACTTTTAGGTCATATGCATGCCCTGGGCTGCCTGGGGACACTGGAGCAGGCAGTCTGCAATGTGCCAACACTGCAGTTCACCTCAGGGACCTAGGAGAACTAGGTAAACTGCACCAACCAGGGGAAGACACCAGAGTGAGTGGCCCATCTCAGTGGCCACTGAGGGGCAAGTCTGACCGCCAGGAAAACTAGGGACACCAGTGACGTTTGCTGAGCTGCCAGAGAAGAGGGAGACTAGACACTCTGCCTCTGGCATCAAAAATGACAAGATGAAGGACTAAAGTGCAATCTCAGAACTCCACACCACCCAGAACAAGTCCAGGAGATATTGACATAGGAGGACCTGGTAAACGTACACCTGAAATTGCTGAAATGACTGCAATGGAAGTAAAGAAACAATTCCATCAGGCCATAAAATACATCAGAGCAGAAATAATCTCTCACACAGAAAATAAAATGACAACAATAATGAAAGAACTGCTCAGCACTATCTTTTTTAAAGACATATTTTAAAAAATAAATGAGCATAGGAAACTGATGAAAACATTAAATTACCAATATAAGATGAAACTAGAATGCATGAAACAGACTCAAAGAGATTTACAGGAAATCAAAACTTCCACTGAAAGCTGGCAAAACTGCCTGAATGAAGCCAAAGATCGAATTTCAGATATTAAAGATGGCATGGCAGCTAATGATTGTGAAAGAAAGGATCTCTTAAAATCAACAAGGAACCAGGAAAAATCAACTCAACAGCTGCAAGATGAAGCAAAGAGAAATAATGTAAGACTAACAGAAGTCAATAAAACAGCAGGAGGCAACAAACATGTCATAAAAAGTATATCTGCAGAAATAATAGCAGAAAATTTCCCAACCATGGAAAAAGAATCTGACATACAGTAAATGAGGCATATAGAACTCCAACTAGTCATAACCAAAATAAAACTACGCCCAGACATATAATAATTACGATCCCAGATATCTGGCAAAAGAACAGAATATTAAAAGCTGCAGGAGAAAAGAAACAGATCACTTACAAAGGAAAGCCCAGCAGAATGACAGCAGACTTCTCAACACAAACCATCCAATCGAGAAAAGCTTGGAGTAAAGTATTACAAGTCCTGAGACAAAACAGCTTCCAACCAAGATTGATGTATCCTGCAAACCTATCTTTCGCCTTTAATAGAGAAATAAAATATGTGCACAACAAAGAACAAGTGAAGAACTTCATGAGTGCCAAAGCAACCCTACAAAGAACACTAAAAGATATTCTAGACAGAGAAAAAATGACCACAATATCAAGAAGAAAAACAGAAAGGAACTCTCAAGCAGAGCAAGCAATTAAACAGATAGAAAAAGGAGGAACTCAAAAGCAAGCAAACAGCTTGACAAAAATAAGTCAACACATAGCACTTATAACCATTAATGTAAATGGCTTCAATTTATCAGTCAAAAGAAACACACTGACAGAGTGGATTAAGAAACAAAATCTAACATTATGTGATATAAAGGAAACATATTTTACTCAAAAGGAAATCTGTACACTGAAAGTCAAACGATGCAAAACAATTCTCCATGCAACAGAACCTAAAAAAAAGCAGGGGCAGCTATTATGTTTGCAGACAATGTAAACTTCAAACCAAAAGCGATCAAAAGAAATAAAGAAGTCAACTACATACTTGTTAGGGGAAAACTGCAAGAGGAAGAGATAACAATCATAAACATGTATCCACCAAATATGGGAGCACCCAACTATTTAAGACAAATCTTAACAGACATTAAAAACCAAATAATTAATAACACTATTGTAATAGGGGACCTCAACACCCTTTTGACACAAAGAGATAGGTCAACTAGACAAAAAATTCAGCAAAGAAATAACAGATCTGAACCAAATCTGCAAACAAATGGACTTAGTAGATGTGTGCAGTGTTCTACCCCCACAACATCAGAATACACAGTTTTCTCAGCTGCACGTGGGACTTTCTCTAAAATAGACCACATTCTAGCCCATAGAGCATACCTAACTAAATGCAAATGAGTTGAAATAATCCCATGCATATTATCTGACCACAGTGCAATGAAGTAGAAAGTTAATGACAAAATGAACTCTAGAAGCTCCATAAACACTTGGAAATTAAATAACAACCTCCTGAACATCCAGTGAGTCACAGAAGAAATTTAAAAATACCTACAAATGACTGAAAATGCAAATACAACTTACCGGAATCTGTAGGATGCAATGAAAGCAGTCCTCAGAGGGAAATTTATAGCTGTGAACTCACACAAAAGGAAAACAGAAAAACAACAAATAAATAGCCTAATGCTCCACCTCAAACTTTTAGAAAAAGAACAAGTCAAGCCCAAAGCCCAAAGAAAGGAGGAGATTATAAAGATCGGGCAGAAATTAATGCAACTGAGACCACAAAAACACTATAAAAAATAAATGAATTAAAGAGTTGGTTTTTTGAAAGAATAAATAAAATTGATAAACCCCTAGCAAACCTTATCAAAAAAAAGGGAAAAAAGTAAATTCATGCAATAAGGAATGAAAAGGATGAAATCACTACAGATCCTACAGAAGTTCAAAAGCTCATTAATACCTACTTTGAAAATCTTTACTCCCATAGGATAGAAAACTCAGAAGAAATGGACAGATTGCTAGATATGTACAAATTACCAAAACTGAATCAAGAAGATATAAAAATCCTGAACAACCCAGTATCAATTAATGACATTGGAAACGTGATTAAAAACATACCAACAAAGAAAAGCCCCAGCCCTGGTGGATTCATAGCAGAATTCTACAAGAAATTCAGAGAAGATTAAATGCCAACACTCCTCAAACTGTTCAATGAAGTTGAAAAGGAAGCAATTCTCCCTAACTCATTTCTGGAGGCAAGTTGTATACTGATACCAAAACCAGAGAAAGACCCAATCAAGAAACAGAATTACAGACCAATCTCCCTGATGAACAGAGATGCAAATATACTCAACAAAATACTAGCAAACAGAATGCAACAAATCATCAAGAAAATCATATACCATGACCAGGTTGGATTCATTCCAGGAATGAAGTGTTGGTTCAATATATGCAAATCAATAAATGTTATACCCCATATCAACAGAGCCAAAGACAAAAACCACATGATCATCTAAACAGATGCAGAAAAAGCTTTTGAAAAAGTCCAACACTTATTCACGATAAAGACCCTACAGAAAATAGGAACTGATGGTCTTTATTTCAATCTGATCAAAGCCATCTATGACAAACCAATAGCCAACATCATACTAAATACACAAAAACTGAAAGCTTTTACTTTAAAATCAGGAACAAGACAAGGATGTCTCCTATCACCACTCCTATTCAATATAATTCTCAAAACATTAGCCAGAGCAATTAGACAAGAGAGAGAAATAAAAGGAATAAGGATAGGAAAGGAAGAAGTAAAACTATCACTATTTACAGATGACATGATACTTTACATGGAAGACTCCAAAAACTCCACAAGTAAACTCCTGGAATTAATGGACAAATTCGGCAGCGTAGCTGGATACAAAGTCAACACCCAAAAATCAATAGTATTCCTATACAAAAACAACAAACAGATTGAGAGAGAAATTAAAGAAACCATAACTTTTACAATAGCATCCAAGAAACTGAAATATTTAGGAATCAACCTAACAAAAGAAGCAAAAGATGTATCCAATGAAAACTACACTACTCTGAAAAAAGAGATCGAAGAGGATTTTAGTAAATAGAAAAATATCCCTTGCTCATGGATAGGAAGAACCAACACTGTGAAAATGGCCACACTACTAAAATTGTTGTACAGATTCAATGCAATTCCCATTAAATTACCATAAACATACCTCATATAGATCTACAGAAAACATTCCTAAAATTGATCCCAAACCAGAAGAGACCCAGAATAGCAAAAGCAATCCTGACCAACAAAGGCAAGTCAGATGGAATCACAATCCCTGACCTGAAATTATATTACAAAGCTACTGTAATAAAATCAACATGGTACTGGCTAAAGAACAGACCTGAGGATCAATGGAACAGACTGGAAGAAACAGTCACAACCACAAACACACTCAGCCACCTAATATTAGACAAAGGGGCCAAAGAAGCTCAGTGGAAGAAAGACAGCCTCTTTAATAAATGGTGCTGGAAAAACTGACTTGCCACTTGGCAAAGACTGAAAATAGACCCAAGTTTATCACCATGCACCAAACTCAAGTCAAAATGGATCACAGATCTCAATATTAAAACAGAAACACTAAATCTATTGGAAGAGAAGGTAGGTAAAATCTTGAAGACATAGGGGTAGCCACAGAGTTCATGAACAAAAACCAAACCACACAGGAAATAGGTCAAAGAATCAAAAACTGGGATCTCATCCTACTGAAAAAATCTTGCACATGTAAAGAAAATCTGCAGCAGAGTAAAAAGAAAACCCACAAACTGGGAAAAAAATTTTACCTGGCTGTCCCTCGGAAGAAAGTCTTCTATCTAGAACATATAAAGAGTTAAAAAACATCAGCTCCACAAATTCAAAGATCTAATACAAAAATGGGCATCTGAGATGAATACGCACTTCTCAGATAAAGAAATACAAATGGCAAATAATACATGAAAAACTGTTCAGCATCATTAGTCTAACACTTGAGATGCTTGAAGAACTTCCGTCTCTTGCAATCCTCTTTTCAGATGAAGTCATCTACCTCAATTGGCATTTCCTTTCCAAAAACAGGGTCCAGAAAGAATGCCAGAAGCAATAAGCACAACCCCAGCAGGTGGTCCCTTCTGCTATGGGTTGAATGTGGTTTTCTTTGGGGAATTCAACCTCCACTAGATTTAGGAGGTGGGATCAGGTAGACCTCTGAGAGGAGATTAGGACTTAGCCCTCCTCCAAGACCACTCTGTCTGTCTGATTTCTGGATTGGTGAGTGACTCACGGTGAGTTACCTGCTATAGGAGGCAGTCTGTCCAGCTCTCTCCCGCACTGCCTCCCTCTGGCCACCTCAGGTGCTGATAGTGACCGGACCTGACCCTTCCATCCAGGTGGGACAGAGACTAGGACCCAGAAGGAGCTGAGACTCTGCATCCTATACTCAGTATCTCAGGAGAGCCTGGGCTGATGGGGTCTTCGTCCCAGCCACTCAAAGGCTGTGGCAGGATTCTGAGTTCAAGCCCAGCTTGGGAAACACAGGACACCTGTATTTAAAGTTTCTTGGGGCTGGGGATATAGCTCAGTGGAATAAGCGCTTGCCTAGCAAGCGCAGGGTCCTGAGTTCGATCCCCAGTACCGCAAAAAAAAAAAAAAAAAGTAAAAAAATAAAGTTTCTTCTTTCTTGGGTGTTAGTTTAGATAAACTCCCCCTAGTGGCTCAATTTTTAATCTAGGTTTCAATTCTTGCTCAAAAAACCAAGTTAGGTCCTCCAATTCATTCCCTATCCCAGACTTAAATGCAGCCACACTGCTTTTAGGGGTGGGGGTGCTGAAGTCTCCTTCAGACCCTCAACACGCTACTGCCCTAACTCATCTTTCCGCCACCACTGGTTGTTTCTGGGTCTTCAATCCACCTGACATCTTGGTGCAAAGACTGGGGAGACCTTCGTGAGGCCACTGATGAATAAAAGCTGCCCTTGCTGTTGCCGCTCCTCCATGTAGCACCAGCCAAGTGCTGGTGTGTCTCTGGGTCACCTCCAGAGACCTTGTCCCTTGCCTTCTGTCCATCTAAACACCTTGGTCTTTCCCTGGCCTGGTCCCTCAGGACACCTGGGTCACCGGTTTCCTGCTGGTGGCCCCCACTGCTGTGAGAACGCTCAGGGACACAGGGGTGCCTGTCTCTCTGCCATTTTTTCTTCCATCCTCCCAGAGGTCTCAGTCACTCCATTACAGCCAACTCCAGTTCAGCCCCAAGTGCCCAAAGACTCACCTCAGTGCTGCCTCCTTAAACACTTTAGAAACCAGAACACTTATTTTATTTGTAACAGTCTGTCCACAGTACCCGTGAGAAAATAATGATCAGAAACTTGAACATGAGCGCTTTGTCTGCTAAACTCGCGGAGACCCAGACTCACCCAGCGCGACGGCCAGTGGTCCAGGCTTTCCTATGTGCAGCCTTTCTTTCACCATCACGGTGGACTCTCTGTCAGCTCTGTACTACTTTCAGTATTCTCCATGATCAACCGAGACCGGACTCCAGCTCTACCCTTAACCCGAATGGGACCCCCATGCCTCGGTGCCAGGTGCCCCTCAGCCTCAGCCCCTCCCTCTCCGCCCAGCAGGGCCCCCTCTCAGCGCTCTCGTCCCTCCCCGGCCTCACCAGGGCCCGCTTCCATCGCCCTCATCCCTCTTCACCCTCTGTCTCTGTCCACTTCCTGCTCTTACTCCCAGCAACTCCCTCCAAAACCAGAACCTCAGCCGGCCTCTGTCCTACCCCCCTCCATGACACAGCCGGGCAAAAAACGTTATCCACATTTATGTTCCCTGCTCTCTCTTTAACCTTTTCCAAAGTAAAACGCACCAGGATTCTGGCCACCCCCCAGCCAGGCTCTCTCCTCTCCATTCTCTGATGCCCTTTCTGCCTTGGTGTAACTTTATATTGTTAGAACAACAGAGATATTATAAACTAAACTAAAAGAAAAGGGGCTCTTCTAATCCATCCTCGGGAAAACATCTAAAAGTACAGTACACCCTGATTTTAGGTAACTGGTTTATGTGTCTTGTCTGTTTCTCTGCTTGATCTCCAACTCCCAAGGTCCGAACCCTCAGTGTGAACTCAGGCTCAAGTCTAAACTCCACACTGTACAGTCAAAACAAAAGGCCAAATATCAGCTAATAAGAAGCTCTGCGGTTACACACACCCACACCAGATTCTGACAAATAACAGCCTAAATTTACCTCTGTCTCAGGGTGCCAGGAGCAAACACTTTCAGATGGCCATAACAAGGGTAATGAGGGCCCATAAGTGAGACACCTCTGATGGGTAAATTCACACGTAAATGCTTTGATTTAAGTGAAAACTTTTATTGGATATATGTGACTAAAGCATTTTTTATAAACAGCTTTTGGATAATTCTACACTACAGTTACAGGGTTAAATTGATCGTTTTTTGGTTTTCTGTGTGTACTAGGAAAATGTGTTACGCAAGCCCACGTGGCGTTTTAAAGGGCTGCCAGGCCTAGCCAAAAGGTTAAGGTCTTTGCTCTGCTTTTACTTTCTGCTGATAGTAAAGGGCCACATCGCGCACCCTACATCATCAATCACTTCCCCTGCACTATGGGATCAGAAAAGACCAACAAGTACAACAGTACAGGGACCGTGAGAGACAGTACGAAGTGAGGGTTGATCCACAATGCCTTCAGGCCAGGGGAGGACTTGCTGCTGACAGCTGAACCTGGCCCTGGTTCTGAAACTCCCACAATGTCCACCTCTACAAAGAGCCTAGGGTTGTCTTAGGTAGCAGGTAGGCCGATCTCCTTTGTTTGGATGTAAGTGACATTTCCAGCTTTACAGAAACATGGGGGACCTTTATTGGAGTCCTGTCTCTATCATGGCGGTTGAGGGCTTTATCTACGAACCACTTCGTACCAAGCCTCTGTCTTACACCCTGGAAAACAACCTGCACACATTCCTCTCCAGACACCCCCCTTTCTTAGCTGAGCCAACTTACAGTCTCAACGACGGGCTGGCAGGGACAAGCGCAGACCCGGCCGGGCCCGCCGACACCGAGGCTGCCCTCATCTCAGGACCGGGCTCCTGGTCTTTACTTTCCAATCGAGCCTATCTATGCCCTTAGGAAATTTCGGCTGTGTTTTGGAAGCTGCACACTTCTTAAAAATACAATTTTTAGTTGTGATTCCTTGTGTCCTTTCTATCTTTCATTTCTTCTACTTAATAGGATTGACCACTCCTCTAATGCTCTACCAAAGCTTATCACAGAGCCTGCAGAAAAGCCGTGATAAAAGCCTGTCAGGATTCTGGACGGGCAGGCACTACACCTCATCCGACACCAGTCCCAAACCTCACGCAAAACCGGTGGACAATATCCTGCTACCCGCAAAACTCGGACACCAACGAACCCCTCAGCAGTGGAAGCGTAAACCTGAACCACGCCCCAACACAGCAGAAAGCAGCCAGAGAAAAACCGCGCTCAACACCGCCCGCCCCGCTTGTACACTACGTCCCTTCCTCTTCTGGCTCTACAAAAGGCTGAAATGTTGCCTTAGCGCTCCGCCTAGCGGCCTAACCCTTCATGTAGGTAACAATTCTTGCCCAGAACTCTAAAACCCAGGTCCTCCCGCTTCACTTCCTTTCCCGCCTGAGCTCTGTACCCCCCCGGGTTTGAATACTGTCCCGACCCTCCCACCTCCCGACCGCCCCCGTCGGCACTCACCATTCCCAGATCCCAGGAGTCTGGGTCCTCCCCACGGACCCCGCAGCCCACACCACGTAAAAGAGGGACACACACTCAGCAACTCATAACAAAAAGTTCTGGAGGGCGGTGGAAGGATAATGTCGCGAGATTGACTAGAGAACGCACGTCTATTCAACGGTGCTCCTGATTGGACGGCTAGTACTGTGCCGCTGATTGGCCAGGTTCCAGAGCATTACTTCTGAATGACAGGAAAGTTATGGCATATCTCAGTCGTGAGAGAACAGGTTACAGTCTCAGCTGTCAAAAAGGCCAAGGGATTCTTCCTGCGCACACCAGGTCCAGTGAGTCAGGAGGCAGAAGGAGGAAGCCCCTGACGAGGCCTGAAAGGCAGAGTCAAAGAGGAACCCGGCTCTCCAGAACTCCAGTGGTTTCCTAAACATCTGGTGAAAAGGAGGGTACGCATGTGCCATGAGCCGTCTTGCACACCCAGAAGTGACCCCAAGGTATTATAATTTCATTTGCATTGTGGTTTTGACCTTGCCCCCATGGGCTTTAGGGGCCCAGATAGTTCCACAAAGGTCCCCATAGGGACAAAAACATGCCTCCGGCAGACAGTTTTACCCAGTTTTGGGGTGCTGGAGTCTATTTCTCAAGGTGATTTCTAGGTTGTTTCTGTCCTGAACAAAGAATAGGTCAAGAAAAGCGTGAACGTGTGAGGAACTGAAATCCTGTCTTTTCTTTCAAGATATAAAAAGGAGTGCCTTCGTCTTAGACTCTAGTCCACCCTGGGCGGCCCCACCCCTCACACTGAAATTACAGAAACACCAAACATTTTGGAAACATAGCTACAGACCAAAGACAGCTCATCAATAGTCAAAGGCTTTGTTCCCCAACACCCTGTCCCCTCCCACTCCTCCTCCCATCAGCAATCCTTCAGATCCTCCCCTGCAGCCTCTTAACCTAACCAATCAGGATAGACTGTTAACCTTCAACCCAGCCAATGGGAAAAAAGGCTTCCGCACCACAGAGCATGCCTGCTGACTCCTGTGTTGAGTACACTGGTGCACTTTTGCAGAAGTTTAATCCTTAAACTTTCCCTTGTCAAGTTTGAGTGAGTTCTTTCTGGCACCAACAATTTTATAGCAGTGAATTCCCACCTCACAAATGGACAGGTTTCTAGATACACACAAATTACCAGAGCTGAATGAAGAAGATATAAAAATCCTGAATAACTCAATATCAGCCAGTGAAATTGAGAATGTAACTAAAACTTGCCAATGAAGAAAAGCCCAGATCCTGAAGGATTCACAGCTGAATTTTACAAGAAATTTAGAGAAGATTTAACCCCAGTTCTCAAACTCTTCAATGAAATTGAAAGTGAAGGAATTCTCCCCAACTCATTCCTTGAAGGAAGTATCCTGATACCAAAACCAGAGAAAGATCCAACCAAAAAGGAGAACTACAAGCCAATCTCTCTAATGAATATAGATGCAAAAATTCTCACAAATACCACAAATCATCAAGATTATAAACCTTGAGCAAGTGAGATTCATCCAGGAATGCAGGAATGGTTTAATATACACAATTCAATCAATGTAATACACCATGTCAATAGAGCCAAAGACAAAAACTGTATGATCATCTCCATCAATGCAGAAAAAGCCTTCAATAAAGTCCAACACTCATTCATTATAAAGACCCTACAGAAAATAAGAATAGGCAGGCTTTACCTCAAGTTGATCAAAGCCATTTATGATAAACCAACAGCTAACATCATACGAAATGGCCAAAAATTGAAACCTTTCACTTTAAAATCAGGAACAAGACAAGGATGTCCACTGTCACCACTCCTATTCAATATAGTTCTGGAAATATTAGCTAGAGCAATTAGATAGGAGAGAGAAATAAAAGGAGTAAGGATAGGAAAGGAAGAAGTGAAATTATCATTATTTGCAGATGACACGATACTCTGCATAGAAGACTACAAAAACTCCACCAAAATGCTCATGAATTTATTAACCAAATTCAGTAGTGTAGCTGGATATAAATTTAACACCCAAAAATCAATAGCATTCCTGTACACAAGCAACAAATAGACTGAGATAGAATTTAGGGAAACCACACCTTTCATAATAGCATCTAAAAAGATGAAATACTTAGGAATTAATCTAACAAAAGAAGTAAAAGATCTATACAATGAAAATTATAGTACTTTGAAAAAAGAAATCAAAGAGGATATCAGAAAATGGAAAGATACTCCTTGCTCATGGATAAGAAGAATGAACATTGTGAAAATGGCCATACTCCAAAAATTGTTGTGCAGATTCAATGCAATCTCAATGAAAATACCATTGATGTACCTCACAGACCTGGAGAAAACATTCCTAAAATTTATCTGGATTCAAAAGAGACCTAGAATAGCAAAAGCAACCCTAGGAAACAAAGGAAAGACAAGAAGCATCACTATTCCTGACTTGAAATTATATTACAATACTACTATACAAAATTACACTACTGTGATAAAATCACCACAGTACTGGCACCAAAATCAATATGGTACTGGTACCAAAACAGACCTGAAGATCAATGGAACAGATTAGAAGATACAGATACAGCTACAAACATACTCAGTCATCTTATCTTTAACTAAAGGGCCAAACACATTCAATGGAAAAAAGATAGCCCCTTTAATAAATGGTGCTGGAAAAACTGGCTTCCCAAATGCTGAAGACTAAAACTAGACCTATGTCTTTCACCATGCACTGAACTAAAGTCAAAATGGATCAAAGATCTAAATATTAAAACAGGAACACTAAATTTATTGGAAGAGAATGTAGGTAAAAAATCTTAAGACTGGGGTAGGCAGAGAGTTCATGAACAAAAACCAAACTGCACAGGAAATATTTCAAAGAATCAACAACTAGGATCTCATCATATTGAAAAGTTTTTGGCCATCTGAAGAAATTACCAATAGAGTAAAAAGGAAATCCACAAATTGGGAAAAAATTTTAGCTAACTGCCTCTCAGACAAAGGACTTCTGTCTAGGACATAAAAATAATTTTAAAAATCGGGCCCCCCAGAGTCAAAGATCCAATCCAAAAATGGGCATCTGAGATGAATGCACACTTCTCAAATGAAGAAACACTAATGGCAAATAAATACATAAGAAAACGTTCAACATCATTAGTCATTTGATAAATGCAAATCAAAACAACACTGATATTCTATCTCACCCCGGAAAGAATGGCTATCATCAAGAAATCAACCAATAACAAATTCTGGAGAGGCTGCGGGGAGAAATGAACACTACTCCACTGCTGGTGGAAGTGTAGATTGATAAAACCACCGTGGAAATCAATGTGGAGATTCCTCACAAAACTGGGATTCGAAGTCCCACTTAACCCAGTTATTCCCCTTCTGGATATTTTCCCAGAAGAATGAAAACCATACCACAGCAGTATATGTACACCGATGTTTATAGCGGCACAATTTGTTATACCTAAATCTTGGAAACCATCCAAATGCTCATCCACTGAGGAATGGAAAAAACGATGTTGTATTTTTATATAATGGAGTATTACTCAGCTATAAAAAAGATAAATTTGAGGCTTTTGTAGGTAAAAGGGAAGCAACCAGACACCATACTCATAAGTGAAATACATCAGACCCACATGTATAGACATCATATTTTCTCCTTGGTGTAGGAACCTGAAAGAATAAGTAAAACTCAAATGTACAATAGATGATAGAAAAGGGAAAGAAATTGCTCAAAGGAAGGAATGACTGGGATGAGGGAAAAAAAAGGAAGGCAAAATATAAATATATATATGAATAGCTGTGATAACTGTATTGCTGATGTCTGATGGTATATTGAAAGGAATAGTTAATGCTTACAATTTTTTATGTTCTGGTCAATTTTGCATGCTTGTGTCTGGTAATCCAGGCAGCTGACTTGAAGGTAACAATCTGCAATGGAACTACCATGGTGAACTCCTACCATCTTGTCTAGTGGAGCTCTCTATTATCTCTAATGTTTTATCTAATAATTGTTTTCCTATTCTCTTTAATGGCTTGAACAATCTTTCATTCTTAAACCTGCTAATCTGAGCAATGTTGTTGAGGACAGTGATATATAATATAACAACCACTGTTATTTTTTTTTTTATTTTAGAAACATAAAAGCACAAAAACATATTGACAAACAGACACCCATTATCATAGAAAATAGTACAATCACAACTAATCTATAGACAAGGTGATATGGTCTCAACAGTAGTTGTTGCTTTATCCATTGATATCTTCGAATTGTAGATGTATGGACCCATATATAGACATGCAAATTTAGTCAG